>CM076579.1:1470381575-1470519971 GCA_034641835.2 Pinus albicaulis | reverse complement strand
GACCATACTGGGGAAAAATCTCAATGGTTTTCTTGTTGATGTGTTTGTTTCATGAGTCTTAGACGGAGTCTGAAGTCACGCCAGGTAGCTTTCGAAACGCTTTTGCCATGCATAAGCGGAAGTAGATAAACGCTGCTTCAGTCGATCTCCGGTTAGCTTGTGAATGCAGCGCTTGATTTGAAAATTACCCCAGTATACTTATTCGTTCTAGACTTTTGGATGATTGAGTCTAGAAGTCGATAGGCTGAAAATAATCTATTGTGTCCTTTGAATTTTTCTTGGATAGATCAATACACTGGCTTCAAAAAGGCATACCAGATCAAATCCTGATCCAAATCCGCCTCCAGTATATGAAAACCCCAACCTAATCCCAAGAATTTATCGTCGAGAAGCTCCCATTATTCCTTTGGTCAAATCTCACTCATACCCCACTGTTTTTGAATACATTGAAGATATTGAGTTTGACGATCAGTTTGAGTTATCATTGTTTGAAACCAAATCCGAATGTGCCACTGGTTCTACCGTCATCAATCCTGAGTTCATCAAGTATCTAGAAGTTGAACAAGCAAATAGATCTATTGATAATTATATTCTGAATCTTCAAAACTCCATTGTGGCAACCAACATTCCCGAATTCATTGAATCTGCTTCACAAACTCTTGGGCCATCTGAAATTGCATCCGGTTCACGAATTCCCACTGAACCTCCCTTTATCCCTACCATTCCCGTACAGCCTGAGATCTCCGATCAGCAATCAACGGTAGTTACTCTCCCATATCCACCGCATACACCTCGTTCACCTACTGCTCCCATTCCACCTGTTTCTCCGAGACAGAAGATTATAAATCCGCCAAGAGCCATGGCTGTGAGATTTGCACCTCTTGTTTTACCTGCAAATTTGGATCCTATGCCTGCTGATTATCAGAGTAAGATTCCAATATTTGATGGCACTCCACAGAGTATATCCGCTCAGCAGCATATTGTCAGAATGACAGATTTCTTGGACCTGCATGAAATAGATGAAGAAAATGTGTCCATGAGGTTGTTCGCCCAGACTTTTGGAGGTGAGGTTCGTAAATGGTTCAGAGCTTTACAACCCGCAAGTATCAATACATTACAAGAGCTTCAGACACAATTCTTAGATCGGTGGGAGATGAAAAAAGATCCGCTGCAAATTACTTCTGAGTATACCAGCATCAAGCGTAATCCTAGTGAGTCTGTTCAGGATTATATTATCAGATTCAATACAGTGTATAATGCAATTCCAGATGACTTAAGACTGTCTAGAAAGTCAGCTCTCCTTAAATTCCTGGATGGTTTCGATCCGGAGATGACTTATTCACTATGAGATAGAGATCCGCCTACCTTAGAAGATATGCAAAAGATTGATGTTAGTGTTGAGGCGAATCTGAATGATAAGAGAGCCCGGTTGAAAGCAGAGAAAAGAGTGACTATAAAAGAAGAAGCTTCCACATCTGCATCAGATCAGCACTTGCTTCGTGAGATGGAAAAAATGTTCAAAAGAATGACGCTTGATAAGCCAGAAATGCAGATTCGTAATCCCAACTACCATGGCCAGCAGCAGCCACAGTTCAGAATTAAGCAGCGTGAACAGAGAGCACAAGAGCCGGCAGCCCAGCAGCAGATTAAAACACCTCTTTTGCAGAATTTTGTGAGTCAAGATTCAGACGATGATGATGATGTAGTGGGTGAGAAAAACCACTTCTTTACTCCCGACGATCTGCCCATTTACATCACTGAGGATGAAGAATATGGAGAAAGTTCAGCTGCATAGAAAGATGAGGATTTCATTTTAGCAAACGATGCAGATCTGGAGGAAGAATCAGATGAATACCAAAGAGGATATTTGAATGCTTTGTCCGCTCAGCAGAAGCAATACTCATTGAGAAACAGAGATGTGCCCATAAACCCAATTCAGAAAAGAAAAGAGGCTTCAGCACCAAAGATCGATTCACCTATACCACAGAAGAAAGGAAAAGAGACAATTGATCCCGCAGCTAGTAAATCATCATCAGCAGAAAAGGAAAATTAGTCAAGTATAATGAAGGATAAGGCTGAAAAGAAAGAAGTTCCGGTCAAAGAAGTTGAAAGAGTTTCAGCCTTTAGTTTGGAAAATGAAATTTCCAAATTGAAGGTATCTATTCCTTTGACAGAAATTATGAAGAACAACAGCTATCAAGGTCAAGTCTCCAAAATTCTAAATTTTGATCCAATGTTTGACACGGTAAATATTGAAGATGATCAGCCTGAATTGATATTTGGGCCTGCTTTAGATGGTGAGTCCCCTGACAGTGATGTTCCTCCCTTTTATATCAGTTTGAGGTTGCATGAATATGTATTGCACAATGCCATGTTCGATTCTGGTGCTTCGCACAATCTTATGCCAAAGGCGATCATGGAAAAGTTGGGTCTAGATATTACAAGGAAATACCATGATTTGTATTCATTTGATTCCAGCCGCGTGAGATGTATCGGACTCATCAAAGATTTGGTTGTAAGTTTAGATCAAATTCCTGCGAAGAATGTCTTGATGGATGTGGTTGTGGCGGACATTCCTCCTCGATTTGGGATGCTCCTTTCTAGATCTTGGGGGGGAAAGTTGAAAGGTACACTACAGTTAGATTTTTCTTATGCTACAATTCCAGTCTTCGGTCAAATGAGAAAGTTATATCGAGAGCAGAAGATGAAATACATGATAACAAGCAAGGAAAAACCAATCAATCATCCTGTAAATTATGTACATACCGACTTAGAGTCGTTTGTTTTGTTTTCTGATAGTTTTAATGAAATAGATAGTCAATTAGTTCAGGCAGAAGATATACCAGAAATCACTGAAAAATTTAGAGAAGTTCTGCAAAAAGAAAGACGAGAAAAGCAAGATACTCTTGAGCAATCAGCTAAAGACAATGGGCAGCAAACAGGAAAAACAGAGCTGACGCAATTTCAGCACTTAGAGGAGGATGAGGATGGTCTTTGGACCATGGATTTTGATGGCGCAGTGGGTAGTGATGGTGCTGGAATTGGTGTTTGGATTCGTAGTCCATTTTCCGCTCCGAATAAGGTTCCAAGCAATGTGAGAGTGTGTTCCTACAAACTAGCATTTGATTGTTCTAACAATGAAACGGAGTATGAGGCTCTGATTGCTGGCCTTAAGATTCTAAGAAAGCTGAAATCGAAAAGAATTGCAGTCTATGGTGATTCGGAGTTGGTGATAAAGCAGGTAAAGGGTGAGTTTCAAGCCAAACATCCTCGCATGAGGGCTTACCGTAATGCAGTTTTAGACATTTTGAAGTTATTTTCTGATCATACCTTGACATGTGTGCCTCACATACAAAATGGTGTTGCTGATGGACTTGCTAAGGCAACAAGCAATTTAAAAATTCCAATGAATTCCAACAACAAGTTCGAGATACATGTGAAGCACCGCCCCACCGTTCCAGACAATCAGCAATGTTGGCAAGTTTTTCAGGATGACGAGGAGATTAGTGATTTCCTGCAAAATAAGGGTAAGTTTAAAGACACCTCCATAGATACAGAACATGATGATGGTAATGATGATATACAAATAAATCAAATGGAAGTGCTGCAACTTAAAGATAACATCATTCCTAAAGGATTGATTCCTTTAGAGGAACTCTTTGATCAAGACGATGTAGCCCGCAAACCGACATTGAGACCAACTGAAAAAGGTGTTGAAGAGGTAAATATTGGGACAGCTGAAAATCCCAAGATGGTAAAGTTATCTAAGTCATTGTCACCAAAGGTAAAGGCAAAGTATGTGAGATTGTTGTCTTCATTTGCTGATGCTTTTGCATGGGATTACTTAGATTTAAAAACATATGACACTAATATCATTCAGCATACTATCCCTATCAAACCAAATCAGAAGCCTTTCCGTCAGAAGTTGAGGAGAATCAATCCGAAGCTGCTTCCGTCGATTGAAAAAGAGGTAAACAGGTTGTATAAGTCAGGAATCATTGTGCCTATCAGATTTTCCGATTGGATATCAAATTTGGTGCCCGTGAGAAAGAAGACAGGTGAGATCCGTTTATGTATCGATTTCAAAATTTGAATAAGGTATCATTAAAAGACAATTATCCGCTGCCAAAAATGGACCATATATTGCAGCGAGTAGTTGGAGCATCAAGGATGTCACTACTCGACGGCTATTCAGGATACAATCAAATTTTAGTGCATGAATATGATCGTGACAAGACTGCGTTCACCACTCCATGGGGAACGTTTCATTATGCAAAAATGCCGTTTGGTTTGAAGAATGCAGGTGCTACTTTTCAGCGTGCAATGGACATGGCTTTCGCCAACGAGAAAGATGTATTTTTGGTTGTTTACCTTGATGATTTAACTGTGTTTTCAAATTCTGATGAGGAACATTTATATCATTTGAAAGTTGTTTTCCGGAAGTGCAGAAAATATGGCATTTCGTTGAATCCAAAAAAGAGTCTTTTTGCCATGGATGAAGGCAAGCTCCTTGGCCACATCATATCGAAAGACGACATTCGTGTTGACCCTGCACGTGTTGAAGCCATCCAGCAAATTGAACAGCCCCGGAACAAGAAAGAAATACAGTCATTTAATGGTAAAATGAATTTTCTGCGTCGTTTCATTCCAAATCTTGTTGAGCATCTTAGAGAAATCACGAACATGCTGAAAAAGGACAGTCAGGTAAAGTGGACAGAAGAGGTGGTGAAATCATTCAATTTGGTAAAGTTAGCTCTTTCTTTAGCCCCTATTTTAATCAGCCCGGACTACACACAGGACTTCATTTTGTTTTCGTTTGCTTCTGAGCACACTTTGGCAGCTGTTTTAATGCAGAAAAGGGATGGAGTTGAGAAGCCCATTGCCTTTTTCAGTCGGATTATAAGGGACGGAGCGTTGAAATACAACATTATTGAGAAACAAGCACTTGCGCTTGTAAAGGCCTTGAAGGATTTCCGTGTGTATATACTGCATTCCCACATTATAGCCTATGTTCCTAACGCAGCAGTTAAAGATGTTTTGGTACAGGCAGATCCAGAAGGAAGGCGGGGTAAGTGGATCGCTGCGTTGTTAGAATATGATGTGGAGATTAAACCGACCAAGCTGATCAAAGGCCAAGGATTAGCCAATCTCATATCTGAAACAAATCTGCATGCTCTAGATATAAATTTGATCGCTGCCATGTCCGATGAAGATGAGGAGAGTACATCATTTCAGGTATCTGATATTTTTGTTTCTTCCCCTTGGTATGCTGACATTTTATACGTACTTAAGAATTTGTCTCCACCACCCGGGATGCCTAGAAATAAGAGTAGAACCTTGAAGTTGAGGGCTGCAAAGTTTTGCATATTGAATTCTGCATTATATTGGAAAGACCCTGGTGGAATGTTATTGAATTGTTTGGTAGAGGAGGAAGCCAAAAGAGTTTTGGAGGAATTTCATAGAGGAGACTGCGGGGGCCATCTGTTTTGGAAAACCACAGCGAATAAGATTCTAAGGGCAGGTTACTATTGGCCTTCTTTGTTTTCTGATGTATATAAGGCTGTTAAGAATTGTCATGAATGTCAAATTTTCGAAGGGAAGCAGAAACTACAGCCTTTGCCTCTCAAACCAATTGAAGTCAGTGCACCATTTCAGCAGTGGGGATTGGATTTCATTGGGGAAATCCATCCAGCATCATCAGGTCAGCATAAATGGATATTGACAGCAACGGATTACTTCACGAAGTGGATCAAGGCCATTCCCACTCGACAAGCCACGGATGCGGTAATTATCTCTTTTCTTGAAAACAATATTCTGTCACGTTTTGGGTGTCCTAGTAAGATAATCACAGATAATGCAGCGGCCTTCAAGTCAAAGAGGATGGTTGAATTTTGCTATAAGTACAACATTAGCTTGGGACATTCGACTGCCTACCATCCTCAAGGAAATGGCTTGGCGGAATCTTCAAATAAGTCTTTGGTAAATATCATTAAGAAATTGCTGGAAATCAATAAAAAGGGCTGGCACAAGAAATTAGTGAATGCACTTTGGGCTGATAGGGTAAGTCAGAAAAAATCTATCGGCATGTCCCCTTTCGAGTTGGTGTATGGGGTAGACACAGTTTTTCCCACTTCTCTTGCTGTCCCGGTAGTCATATTGCTTCAGGAAGCCGGTAGTGAGGAAGATCCCATGCAGCAGAGGATTAATCAGATGATTCATTTACAGCAGACACGGGAGGAGGTATTTCAAAACACATTCAAGTTGCAGGAACGCATAAAGAAGATCTACGACAGGAACGCAAAATCAGATAAGTTTCAGCTGGATGAGGTGGTTTTGAAGTGGGATGCTCGAAATGAAGATAAGGGAAAGCACGGAAAATTTGAAAACCTATGGAAGGGTCCTTTTAAGATAGCAGCATATCGTGGTCAGAACGCCTTTCTTCTCAAGGAAATGAACGGGGATGATTGTCTGGGAGGGCCGATCAATGGTCGGCTACTCAAGCGATACCACTTCTGAGTATTTTCTGCTGATTTCATCATCATTGTATATATCATTTTACTTCTGTTTCATCGCAAGTGTGGAATAATCTCTTTCTTCAGTCTGGGGTCCGGAGTGAAGGCTATAATTCTGGAGATGGAGGTTAGTTGGTTTGAAAGTCTGTTAAGTCAGTTTTATCAGTCTTTTCAGTTTTAAAATCGAGTCGGTTTCAGTCAAGTTTTCACTCAATAAATGTGTCAAAAGTTTTTGTGTTATCTGTTGAAATAATGACTCCATCGCCCAATGGATGAAGGCACTGTCTGAATCCCCCAGAGATTTGGCATCTCCTTAGAGCCACCATCCCCATTGGAGCCAATGTTAGAGTCGGTCCTTACAGCCCTCCGTCAGAGATGATTTCGCTTTTTGCATATCATTTTTAGGTGTCTCGCTCGTTCCACTTCGTTGCATTTCGCTAGGGACATGCCATTAACTGACGAGAGGGTCTGGTTGTCTTGTGTTTCCTCATGCTTGTACCTGCAGGGCTAATTAAGATTCCTAAAAAATCACTGAAGTTCAGGTCACTTCATTCATGGTCATAAATGATTATTTTTGTCAAAAAGAGTCTTTAGTCCTAGAGTCTAGGGTTTTCAGTCTTTTGCTACATGTAATAAAAGCCCGCAGGCCTTGAGGTTGGTTTCAAAAGGTTCCTATTTCACATTTTTATTCTCAAAAACATTTGAAGACATTTCTAGTCCAAAACTCTGTTTTGGAACTAGAAATTGTCAAATTTCATTTTTTGTAATAATTGTGTATTTGTTCCACCATAAGAAGTTCAAAAGCAGCCTCTGATCTTTGCCAAAGCCAAAATGCCAAAATCCCTGCAAAAACAACCTAGTTTCATCAGTCCAAGACTCAGAAAAAGTAATGAAGAGCCAAAAGACAACATTGTATTAAGTGATAAAGTGCCAAATTCCCAAACATTACAAAGTGGGTTATGGAGCAAATTAAAATCAAATTTGATTTTTATGAGATATTTTTCTACACCTATAAGCCATGGAAGACAACTCATTTGCACAAATTCCCAAGGCAGAGTTCGAATTGGTGAGTTGAGGGGCGAAACC
Source organism: Pinus albicaulis (assembly GCA_034641835.2). Taxonomy (NCBI): domain Eukaryota; kingdom Viridiplantae; phylum Streptophyta; class Pinopsida; order Pinales; family Pinaceae; genus Pinus; species Pinus albicaulis. Next base: position 1,470,512,373 of record CM076579.1, on the reverse strand, counting down.
TTGTTTTTCAAAGCCGTGGACCGGAGGTGGAAGTGCGCGCTACGCACACCAGTCGCGCGACGCACTGGGCTTCACAAGCCCGTGCAAATTAGCACGCGCGCTACGCACATGCTGCGCGCAGCGCACTGGGTGAGCGCGCGACGCGTATAATCTCAGAGCCAAAAAATTTTCGCTCCTTCGTCCAGATTCATGCCAAATTGCCTCCAACTGCTTGCAAGTAGGTTCTTTACGTTTGCTCAGTGAATTTTGGACATGATTATGGTGTTTTGAAAGTGGAGAAACAAGTGTTTAATGTGGAGAAATGTAAACCCTATGTTTATTTCCAAATTCACTTCTTAGGGTTTTGAAGCAAATGATAGTGACTGTGTGGGGGTTTCCAAGCTTATGTTGTTGATATATATGCCTGTGTCATCTATTGTCAGTAGTGTCTCTGCTTCCATGCCCTCTCTTTGCCATTACATCACTGCTGTGATTATGATTGCCATCGTCATTTTAGCACTGCTCATCATTCATGTTATGACATAGTCCCATTTTCACTTGTCCACATCCTCCATTGACATTTGTCAAACACTGCCAGGGCTATTGTCACTTTTGTTCCTAATAGTTATTTCCCCCGCATTACTCTCTTTTCTACTCACTTGTCAAATCCCCTCATAATCAAAGCAGTGACTGTTTTTCATGCAAACCCATTTGACAGAGCCATTACCACTGTGGCTTTCCTATGATACTTTGATACATATGTGACATATTTGGGTTTTGAGCATACACTGAAACTTTTGTCTTCACTACACCTATATCAGCATACATTTTGCAAACATTCTGGTTTCAGCACAATGTCAGAGACGGATTCAGTTTATGAACAGGAGTATGACAGTGATTCCACAGCAGAGATTAATGTGCCACGGAGGTCTCACAAAAGTGGCAAAAGTGGTAAGCATCTCAGGGAGGAGCCTACTTCTTTGGCTCAATTGCAGGCTTGCCTGCTTGCAATGGATTGTTTTCAGCATCAGTCATGTTTCCAATACTGTGAGATGATTTCACAAACCCAGCATCATCATGAGCTAGCTCGTCTATTTTTTCTACATTTACATGATGGCCGTGTAAACCTTGCCGGAGTAGATTTCATTCTGTCACCAGAGACTATTGCTCAGGCCACCAGGATACCAAATATAGGAGAGGAATGGAACAAACGACAGCAGTTAGAGAAATCCTACTATGAGCCATACATCAAACCTAGGTTTATGAGGCAGCTGAGCAGGGTATTTCCATTCAGATTCCTGAAGGATGAGTTTGCACCATTGATGAAACTCATCATTCGATATTTTAGTTGCGAGGGCAGATTCTCGCGTCTCTATGCGTACCATGTCCGTTTGTTGATGCATTTCACGAGGGTACGTATGATGAGCATTCCATACTTCATGTATCACAACATAGAGAGGATGACAATTTTTGTACAGAAGAAGACCCCAGCACAGCAGCATAGAAGTATATATCATTACGCGCTGATCAAAATCATGGTGGTACATCAGTTGACACAGCAGGGCATTACTTGGGAGGATTTCATCTCCCGTGACTTCTTCGCAGCGCCACAGCCGCCTCCCGAGGTAGTTCATGATGAGGGAGAGCCTTCACATCAGCTTGACATTCCTGAGACCAAGCATATCAGTGCTCCAGTGTATGTGACATACCAACGAGGCCACAGGGCCTTATTTGCAGCTACACGACGAGTACTATCTCCACCCGGGGTGGAAGGGGTCTCGTTGACTTCATCAGCAGCGCGAGTATTATCTCCACCAAGGGTGGAAGGGGTCTCACCTTCTTCTTCAGCACAGGTACAGATTCAGGACAGAGGCAAGAGGCCTATGCATGATGAGGGCCCATCAGGTGGTCGAGACATTGATTTCACATTCATCGATGTTGATGCGAGCTCTCCTAGCTCGAAACTGAAAGAGATCATCCAGGAGAAAAAGGCCGAGAATGACACGCTGAAAGAGAAATTGCAGAGGGCTCAGTGGGTGATAAACTACCTGGAGCAGCGTAACAAACAGCTAGAGGATGAGCACACACTTTTAGAGCTGCGGCGAATCCGTGAGGATCGACAATTGGCCCGAAAGAGACCTGGTGATATGACACCGGCTGATCGAGATTCTTGCCTCACGCATGTTAACATTCATCTGGAGAAATTTTTGGCAAAGGCCAATAGAGACAAAGACATGCTTCGTCACATGAAAGGTCATTATTGGGCCCGCATGCACGTCTGCAAGGCAAAAATGAAGATTCTGAAGAGGAGGTTGAGCAGAGCACTAAAACGGCGGAAGAGGCCTGATCCACTCCGGATTTTGGCCGAGGCTTCGTTGGCTGGGCATGATACATGATGGAGGATCTTCGCTCCGAATTTGAGCAAATTTGAAGAATTTTTTGTCATTTTGGAAAATTTTGGTCTCAAAACAGGTTTTTCAGCCCAACGCGTAGCGCGTCGACGCGCTCGCTTATGATTGGGACACTTTCTGGAGGAAACCTTTATATTTTTGGATTTTTCATGGAAATTTATGCATGCTCCAGTAGGACCAAAGCATTTCACCAAGTTCTGGATGATCAAAGGGGCCAAAACACCATGAAAATCACCGTTCTGCCACCTTTTTCAGCAGCAGGAAGTACTTGTGGGAGAATGAAGTTTTGGAGGGGCAGATGAGCTCCAAATTGGGAAATTCCACTTGGGTTAGATAGCCAACATCCAGGGCTTTCCAACAAGCTATCATGAGCTTGATTTTGATGCCATAAAGTGCCCCAAAATCAGGCTGAAAGGCGCGCTATGCATAGAGCTCAGGCGCGCTACGCATAGAGATTTTTGGTCCATTTTTCATCTTCCAGCTTAGGATTTCGGCCAGTTGGACCAGTTTTGCTTGTGGATGTAATTTTTGAGTTATATTGATGTAATTTTATGGTTGGCATGTAACTTGGACTCACTTTTACCTATTCTAGATGATTCACTCCTAAAAAAGTAAAAATCAAATGTAAGAATCAGTTTCCTTCCTTTTAGAGGCAAGTTGTTTGGCTGCCTATATTCTAGCTCCTTGTTTAGAATTAGTTGAAACTGCTCCTAGAAGGAGGAATTCGACCCCTAGAGACATGGGAAGGGGTTAGGATAGTCTATATGATGTAATTTCTGAGAAATTCTATAGGTTGGACTCTTGGGAAAATTTTGGCACACTATTGTACATATTTTTCATATTTTGGCTAAGGAAAGATCAGAGGTTTTGCAGCACCTGTTGGGATTCTTGTGGCTTTCAGTTCTTGATGGTGTTTTCTCTTATTTTATTGTAAGTTCTTTCATGTTTAATGTATTCCATTCCCTTCTTATTAGCCTGGGAAACTAAATGAATGAGTAAATGAGGTTGAATCCATTGTTTCCAGTGCTCTACCTTTAAATTTGTTTAGTTTTACATGTTTTCTCCTGTTTGGAGAGGATCCATGTTCTCCCTTTCCCTCTTTAGCTCCTTGTCATTCTGATCCATCCATATACCCGATCAAAATCATCAAGACTACTGCCTACCTTGCCCCAACTCTAATTCTGCAAAGATCTGGCCTTATCCCCGGACCCAAAATTGTTTTTCCCATTTTTTCAAGCAAAAACCAAAAAATCAAATATACCTATCTCTTTACTAGCCTAAAATCAGTTCTTATTGTAAGTCATCTCGCATCCTATTGCTCATTTTCTCGAGATTGACGGAGAGAGCCCTCTCCTGTCCTCGTAGGGCTAGCTACGAGGCTGAGCGTGGTTTTATGTAGCCTTGAGTTTTACCTTATTTCAACCTAGGGTAGATTTGAGTGCTAACAGGTTTGAAAGGAATTTTAAGGATAAAGGATAGATTTTATGACTAAGAGGATTCTTAGGAATTTGTTGATTAATTTATGGATTTAAACTAGAATTGGTTATAGAGTCCACTTGCATAAATTATAAGCCTCGAGGCATAGAAAAAGAGGGGTAGAGATTCATGGTTTAGACAGACAGAGATTTGTTGTTGTAAGCCTATGGGAAAATTTGACAGAAAGGCCACTAATTGGAATATCAAGCCAGAGAAGAAGAAATCTTTGTAATTGTTTGGTTTTATATATATAGAGAAAATTAGATTCTACAGTGAGGGATTATGCGTTGATTGATTTAGTTTATAACTCGTGTGAAAATCAGAGTTTAGCATAATCAATATATGTGTAGGTGACTGGATAAAATCAAAGGAATTATGTTATTAGATACTATGTATTTTAAGAAATTTAAGATTCAATTTTTGATTGAATTCTAGATGGATTTCATATGCCAAGATTGAGCAACAATCATAGAATGGATCGATGCCTCTAAAAATAAATTTTTCCTTTAAATTATTGTCAATTCTCATTGCGCATAGGCGAGGGGAATATCAAATAAGGTTCAAATTAAAATTTCTGGTCAATGTGGAGTGACAAGTGAAAGGTGCAGTGTTGAATATGAAAGAAAGAATCGAAAGAGGATTCTGCATTTAGATGTGACTGTTGTGAATGCGAATGAAAAGAAACCTGGGTATTTTGAAATTTCAACGAATGTTGCAAACATCGGGGAAGTACCCTGACTCTATGCGAAGCTTGGTGGGAGCACGCTTGCCAGTATTCAGCAGTGAAGAGGCCAAAGATCTGAAAGGCTCATTCGACTTTCTTGGTTTTAATTATTACTCAACAGACTTTACCATCAACAATCCCAATCCACATAATTACTTGGACACTGACTACGTTCTGGACGCCCGGGAAAATATATCATGTAAGTTTGATATGTACTGCTTTAATTATCACTTAATTTCTTAGCAAAGTAATCAATCAAATTCCAACACATCAAGTGACTCATGCTATTTTTATTTTAATTTAATTCTTCCATGGTGCAATATTTCATATATTTTGGTATTAAAAAACTTCCTTCTTTGGTGGTGGTTTAGATGAAGTAAACGGAGTTTACATCGGATCCGATGTAAGTGTTTAAACATTTAATTTTTATATAAAAAAAACTCTATAATTTCGTGACAACTTACTCTTACTTTTAATTTAATATTATAATTATATATATCTCCCCGTTTACAGGAAGGTGTAAGGATAGTGTTGAGGAATGGATTGGAGAATGTAAAGGATTTGCTTCAGTTGTGAGCATGTGAAGGCAGAAATGATGGCGTAGATAAATGAAGAAGAAGTTTTAAATAAAAATGAGTTCAAATTGGAGGACAGTTTCATACATTAGTAACGGGTTTCACACAATTCAAGAGGTAAGGTAGGAGATGGTAATTAACACAATTAAAATCTGAAATTATTTCTAGAATTATGGGTAAGCCGAAATTGGAATCATAAGCAATGGTGTAATGGAACTTTGAGCCAACGAAATTTAGTGAGTAGCAATCGATGGATTGCTTGAGTGTTTTATTAAATTTTTTTCAGAAGAAAAAAAACGCTGATATATTAAATATGTTAGTTCATTTTACATCAATATCGTTCTCAGCTGTGCAACAACAAGAAACATCAAAACATCTATGCCAAAATACAAACTGGATCACATACAAGGGAGGATCACAGTAGCTTGGCATCCACATTACATCAATTTCGTTCTCAGTTGTGCAACAACAAGAAGCATCGAGACATCAATGCCAGAAAACAAACTGGATCACATTCAGGATCACAGAAGCTTGGCATCACAAAAATCAGAGTGCATAAACCACTCATTACAAAAATGACAGCAGAGGGAGAGTAGTTTCCACCCCTGTATCATCCCATCAACAAGATCCACAAAAAACAGCCCCAGAGGAGAAGATGGAGCTGCAGCAACAAGCAAAAAGACAACAGAAGAGGGTTCACAGCATCGAGCAAAAACCCATCGCTAGTCCACCAGCGAGGCAGCCGTCCATATCCCGTGCAAAGTAAACCGCAAACGCGACATAAAACCCCTCCTCCGCACCCAAAACCTGAGATAGAACCTTCCAAGTCCACCGAGACTGAGAGAAGGAAAACCAGGGCACAACCGCCACCAGATGTTGCACAGAGGAGACCCCATCTACCGCATAAAACCCCATCCGCTACGCCCAGAGGTAATTGATGAGGAAGAGGGGGGCTGCAGCGGCGAGGCAGCCGCCGGACCCCCGCAGAGAAAAACCCTATCCGCTGCAGCTGCTGTTATTCCTCCCTCCTGTCTCAGGCTAAGCTTCAACTGGGGATGTAGGAGGACTGGGCTTGTACAAAACTACTAGCAGAGTCTAAGTCCCACTGTGTAACCTCCTCCCTTGGCCTTCCCTTAGCTGAGAACCGCCCTGTAGAGAAAAACCCAATCCGCAGCGGCGACACAGTCGCCGGACCTCCATAGAGAAAAACCCTCATCCTTAAGGAGCTGCGAGGGTTAGGCAGCGGGGACGGTTCAGTGAAGGCCGAGAGCGAGTAGGGGCGGGTCGAGAGTGGTGAGGAACCCGAGTGGGAGGGAACTCGAGCGAGGGTTAGGCAACGGGGACGATGGATGCAGGGACGGTTCAGTGAGGGCCGAGAGCGAGTAGGGGCGGGTCGAGAGTGGTGAGGAACCCGAGTGGGAGGGAGCTCGAGTGAGGGTTAAGCAGCGGGGATGGTTCAGTGAGGGCCGAGAGCGAGAAGGGGTGGGTCAAGAGTGGTCTCTGTGAGGGTTAGGCAGTAGGGATAGTGTTTTCTTAAATGTGAGAAGGAGCCTACTTTGAAGAATTTAAAGTTGAAATTCGACATTAATTCTAGTGTATAGTTATGAGCCAGAAATCGACTTGGAAACATATGCAGCGGAGGCACATTTAAGTGGAAAATGGAAATTAAAAGGAGAAGCATTGATATTGGTTAAAAGGATGGTATTCTTGGTCAATTTATACAGCAGAACCTCATATGTATGAAATAGATCAGAAGAAGAAAAAATTTGTAACTGATTAGATGTTGTAATTGGAAAAATCATTGTGAAATTCCCTCAGGTTGGACCGAAGGTGCTATTCGAATTGATGAGTTAAATAAACACAAGAAAATATGAATTGATGGCACAGAAGAAGGAGGGAAGCGTTTTTATAAAACTACAGTGGTTTTTGTTTAGCACAAAGGTGGTAAGTGGTAAATCCTGGAATGAGTACGATAGCATTCAGAGGTTGCCACGTTGCATTTAGAAACTAGTCATTTCGCATGGGATAGGAAATGTTAAATGGCAGGTAAGTTTATGTGCGATTTCCGTCAAATATGTGAGTGTTAAGATCGACGGCTAAAAAGGTATGTTGAAGTGGTATGGCCGATTAATATATATATGGTAGCACTTTAATTTTAACCCTAAGTGAGAAAAGGAAAGTGTGAGCGAATTGATATGATTAGTATTTTTATTGAAGGTCAAAACTTTAGAAAAGAAAATCATAAAGTAGATATTTCATATGGTTTTTATTTCATATGGAGTTTTAAACTTAGTTGTAATAAAGGAGTTTAGATCCGCAATAAGGGAGATCTTGTTAGGGTTTTATAACCACATTCTTAAAATGAAAGGAAATGTTTGATTGAATTAAATAGAGAAAAACTTCCGTGTGAGTGTTTTGGTTTGATGTGCATGTGGATATGCATAATGAAATTTGAGAGAAGCATTTGTGGCTTTACGCAGCTTTGGCTGTGTCATACATAAACTTCAACCAACTACCCTATTCTTTGGATATTTCCTATTATTCGTAAAAAATAATATGGAAAATCATTTTCATTCCGCCCAAAAACCATATTACACTCATTATCAAAAATCCCCACACTATATTTATTTTTCATTGTTTATGTTTAATTTACTGCAAAACATTTTGTATGTTAATTTTTTTTAATCAAAATTTTGATTTTATAGTTAGGAATCAAAGACAATGATAATTTTTCATAGTATTATTTGTAAGATTTCATATAATTTTTAATAATAATTTTTTTGAATAGAGTTTTGAATAATAAATCTCTTGCTTCTTTAAATTAGTGATTATGTTTTTACATTTACTTATTTGTATTAGATTAGTGAAAATTAAAATGACATAGTTTTTCTCCTCTCCTCAATATTTATATTTTCTCTTCTTAGTTTGTATGTCATTTAACAATTAAGGATTCTCTAAAACAACAACCAATACCTATCAACTTTCACTGGCCACGAATTCACCATCATGTTCCATATTGGATTTAGTGCTCGAAGAATCTACAATGCTTATAAAAGGTTCCAACTTTTATTTAATGTTTGGGGAAATTTTGGTAGACATTGTTTCAACTTCTTAGTGTTTCTCTATTTTAGAGAAAATATTATGATATTTGAAAGATAGCCAAGTTGAGTTAGAGATATTCCAACTAGCAACAAGATGCTATAAGAAACCACTGAAATTGTTGGAACTAACATCAACAAGAAGAATACATGGAAAAGTCAATGGTGGAAGAAGGGTCCTCTAATACTCATCTTGGAATAGATGGTTGAGAGAAATTTCAAGCACTCTGTGTTACATATAGTTTCAAAAAAAAATAAAAATTTTAATGACTTTAAACTTATTTTGATTGTATATTTTAGGAATTTCTTGGAATATGATGGTCCATCAAATTTTGAATTGATTGTTGCTACTCATGATCATATTTTAGGATCAATTAAAATATTCCAAAGTTTGTGATCAAGATATTTTTCTTCCACGAAGTCATATTTTAAGTGTTAATGATGACCAGCCTAGACAAAAATATCAATTTGAAATATGTTATGTGACTTCAATATTGTTATTTTTAGTGTAAGCATTAAGGTATGGTGTTAGGATTAATGTTACATTAGTATATTTGGTTTGTTAGTTTGGGTTGGGTTATTGGATATTGTTGAGATACTCTCTCAACCATAATATCTAAGTTTGGAATCGATTAGAATTAGTTCCTACTATGTAAATGCATTGTTTATTGTGTGTGCAATTACATATTTTATCATGGTATTAGATCCAGTTCATACCCCACTCAAATTGAACTTTCATAATAAATTTAGGGTTTAACTAGCTCTGATACCATGAGAGAATATGTAATTACATGCACAATAAACTATTACATACATTTCAATGAAAAATATTGATGAAAACAATTTCCAGGGTCTCTTCATTTTCTAATTTTTTTCTGTTCTTGATCATAGGACCTGTGGATTATTATACCACATGCTCAACTAATCCTCGCTTTTATTACAAATTTAAGAACCATTTGGTCTGCATGTAATATTAATTCATCAAACAAAGTCAATGAATCTATGCATCAAGCCATCAATGCATTAAATCACCATGCACATACATAGAATTATATATAGTAGAAATCAAATTTCATTATTTTAACCACTAAACTATTACAAAACATCTATTAGTGCCTTGAATGGCCAGAACATCATTCTAATGACCTCCTCTTCTCAATGACCAATGGCAACAATTTATAGAGTAAATTGCAATATTTTTGATCATTTCAAGATCCACGATCTTCTCTATAAAGCTCTCAAAATGTTCCCCTCCACAAATAACCAAGATTTTTTTCTTCACAAATCTCTTAACATAGTCGTTAAGATCCCTCATGAATGTGATTTTTCAAGCTTTTAAAAAATTCATTGCCTTTTGATGCATTTTTTTCATTTCTGCCTTATACAAGTCATTCTTGACGATATTTTGGAGGATGGTTCGATTCTCCTTTGTTAGACTCCCAAGGTACAAAAATTTATGAACTCCTAGCCATATGCTTTCTAGTATTCTCTTAACAACTTCAACTCCTCACCTACAACATGCCTCCATAGTAACAATTCTCTACCTTGCTACACGATACCTCATGATACCTTCTCTTGAGTTTAGCCTTTTGGCATATTTTTGGTTCTCCTCTCTCGAACCATCCGAGCACTCCTTGTTGCAAATATTCTCACCTTCCTCTCTTGTTATTGCATAGGGAAAACAAATATCTTACCATATATTCAATCACTTGTACCTTTTTCTACTCCTTCTCCTCCACACTACACATAGGAATATTTTGTGCTTTGATACTAATTGACGAAAATGATTTTTGGGGTCTCTTCATTTTCAAGTTTTTTTCTAGTCTTCATCCCAGGACCTATGGATTATGATCCAAAAAACTCAACTCATCCTCACTTCCATTGAAAATTTAATAACCATGTGGTCTACATGTAACATTAATTCATCAAACAAAGCCAACGAATTTATGCATCAAGCCATCAATGCATTAAATCACCATGCAGACACACATAATTATATAAAGTAGAAATCAGGTTTCATTAATTTAACCACTAAAATATTACATATCATCTATTAGCACCTTAGATAGCTAAATCTTCATTCTAATAGCCACATCTTTTCAATGCCTAAAGGCTACAATTTATAGAGAAAATTTCAATATTTTGGATCATTTCTAGATCCGTGATATTATCCATAAATATGTCAACGTGATCCTCTCGACAAAGATGTAGACATGATTTGTTTAACAAAGCTTTTATCATAAGCCCTAAGATACATAAAAAACATTATTTTTCAAGATTTTTAGCATATCCCTTGCTTTTTGATGCATTTTTCTCATTTTATACATCTATAAGTTGTTCACGATTGATTTTTCGGAGGATGGGTCGATGCTCCTGCATTAAATATGGTCCATTTATATAATTCGAACTAGATCCAACTAATTCCAAACCTGGAGATTTTGGTTGAGATAACAATCCCCAACAAACCAAATCTACCAATGTAAGCATTAATTATAACACCCTCCTTTAATGCTTATATTATAATGGTTACATTACAAAAAAAATATTGAAGTCGCATTAACATATTTTACATTGATATTTTTGTTTGGACTAACTCTAGAATCTCATAGGCTTCTCTCTTTCTTTAACTATAAACTTCAAGCTATGACTTGATCCATTTAAGACAAAAATTTTTTTATCATCGTTGACGTATAAATGTAGGGTTGAAGATTCTTGACTAGCCTTAAAATTAGTCTCAATAGTGAATTACTCTATGGAAATACTTCCATCTATAAAAATACAATGAAATAGAATTTTTACAGTTATATAGGTAAGAAATAAAGATATTGAATGTATCCAACATTCGATCATAAAACTTGAACTTTCTTTGCATGCACAAAATTACAAACATATAAATATAACTTGTAATTGTTATTCTTGAAGCATTGATGAACACCAAAACAAATCAACATATAAAAAATTGTAGACATAATCTAATCAGTAATATGTTCTCTCGACACCGAAGAACTTCAATAACCACTAACTTGAACTATGTTACTATGTTCAATAAATGTTTCTTCATGATACAAATTTTACAAATAAAACTAAACTTCTTTACAAAATTTTCCTCCCACAATTTAACAAAATATTTGAACAAGAAATTAATATAAGTTTCACCACCACAAAGAGCTCTTAAATCCACCTTTTAACACCTTGTTTAATGGATAGGTAGTAGGGGAAACACAAAGTGCATGTAATTTCATAAACCATAATGGAAATGACACCAAGCTAGTCTTAAGGGGGTTTCTAAATATCATTCATGGATATAAACATATGAGAATCACCATAATACAACAACAAATGTAATAGAGGGAAATAACCACACTATGAACAATTAAATTATAGTATTTACTAAGGCTCAAACTTATAATAATGTAACACTAAACATAGCCATAAATTGTCTATTAAAAATGCATGTACACTTGTACCCTACAAGAGACATAGGTGTATGCTTTTCTAGTTCCTTGTTTCGAGTTAAATTAACTAGATGCCACCGTAAGGAACATTATAGTGTAGCTTTTAGCCTTAAATATTGATTTATTTTTCTAGAACATGGTCTGAAAACATCACGAGGAAAGAGCTTTAACTAAGGGAATGATAAGTGTGTTTTTGTTTATGTGCATTACAATGGAAAATTAGAAGGCATGAACCTGAAATTGTCTCCACAACATTTTGTGTTTTCTATGGCCTCGCTCTTATGACATTAAACCACTTTTGGATTAGTGGTTCACAAGAATGACTTAATTATTAATGCACAATGTCACACCTATGAAAAAATTATTTCTCTCTAATGTAGCCTTACACTCAAAAATTGAGGAAACACTGAAACGAATGGCCATTCTTGGATAGTGATTCTAGTGGCAATGTTTTCAGACAATGACTTTGAACTTCGGTTCCTTCTCACAATCACACCCAAATAGAAACATAAGAAAATATCAAATTCAACACTCCATCAATCGCTCACACCAAAAACAACCACTCTCACACACTAACCTATGTACAAGGTTTTAAATTTTCATAGTTGGCATTGTCATGACCCCTCTCATAAGAGAGCCAGGGATGAATTGGCTTTGATACCATGACAGAATATGTAATTGCATACACAATAAACTATTATATAAATTTCAATCACAAAAATGATACATTTATATAGTTGGAACTAGATCCAAATAATTTCAAACTTGGAGATTGTGGTTGAGAGAATATCTCAACAATATCCAACAACCCAATCTAAACAAACAAACCAAATCTACTAATGTAAGAATTAATACTAACATGATCAACTAAAATATTCCCTAAATATCTAATTGAGAGAAGGATGTTTCTTAACGATAAAATATTCCTTCTATCACATAATTGAACAAGTGAATAGAAAAAATCAAGCTAAGAGCTTTTAAAAATAATTGAATTAGGCAAGGGACATTGATAGAAACATGGAAATATAGCAGCCATGGAGATGAGTTTTTTGAGCTGGACTACACATGGTAAGAGTGACGTTGTTTGGTGGATTAGAAACACCATTGGGTGGACGATTTTGGTGGAGTAGAGACATCGTCGGATGGATAATGCAGTGGCTAGGATCAATGATCAAGTTGTAGCCAATAAAGGCCAAAATAAAGACTGAAATAGTTTTCTTTTTAGAAATGTAATGATTTCTATTTATCTAATAAAATAATTAGAATGCAAGGGTTTAGTTTTCATGGAATTTAAATTTCATGACAAATTATTAAGAATGAGAGTCAATTGTGGGATAAAAACTTGTTTCACAAAACATTTAGATTTAACTAAGCCTTGCAAAATAGTGATTATAGTTATAATTGAAAATATCATTCTTCTATCAAGGAATATAATTTACCCAACCTAAACTTATCTAAATTTATTTTTTCATTTATTTTTTACTTCTAAAAATAGAAAATATTAATTCTACAAACCTTTTTTCTATCCAATAATATAACTAACCAAACCTCATTAACCCAACATGAACTCAATGTAGTTTAAATTATCAATTGCTTTTTTACCTTTAAAAGTGGAAAAAGTTTTGGCTTTTTCATTTTATTTTTTTTCTAACTTCCTAAACTTAATCTAGTTGAAATTCTTATTTACTTTTTATTTTTAGAAAAAAATGGAGTTGATTTTTTCAAAAATATATATACATATACATATATCTATATATATATATATATATATATATATGAAAAATTTCCTATTCTTTTTTATTTTATTTTTTTCTTAATCCCTAAAGAATCATTTTTTATTTTAATTTTTAAAAATTCCTAAACAAAATATAGTTGAATTTCTTATTTAGTTTTAAAAGAGGAAAAATCTTTTGCTTTTGTTATTTTATCTAAAAAAATTTCGACATTTTCTAACTAGAAAAGAAACACTTCAACTTTGGAAAAGAAAATTATTTGCATGAATATTTCTATTTTAGTATCCTAGGTTCATCCTATAAATACTCAATGTTGTTAAAGTATGCCAACATTAATCCCAGATCCATCATTTTGTTTATACTATTCTAGAGCTTTTGTAGTGGTCAAAATCAAAATGAATTTTGATTTGCATTATGTCATGGTAATCATGTTATTGGCCACTCTTATTACAATGCCTCCACTTAATGCAACAACTTCAAAAGCACATCAAGATGGTACCTTAGTTATGACATGCCTCATTTTTTCATATTCATATTTCAAAGTTTTTATAGTTAAAATTGATTTCTTGACACAGTGAGTAAATATTTCATTAGAGTTTCATATAGTTGTTGGTATATATTATACTTGTAATATGGTGGCTATGTTATGGTAGGAAGTAAATATCTCTCTGGAGCTTCAGAAAGAGAGACTCTAGCCAAAAAGGACCAAAGTAATTTGCAGGTATAGAATAGTTCATATGCATCATTATAGTATTTGTATGAACATGATATTTGAATTGAGTACTTTTATGGATCTCATATGATGGAAGTATTTATGATTCTCAGATCTCGGCTCAATCTCCTGCACCAACAACACAGTCTCTTGCACCAACACCACAATCTCCATCACCAACACTATACGATGACAAATTTTATGCTCCTCAGAACCCTCCTTGGTCTCCTACACCAACAATAGAGTCTCCTACACTAACACCACAATCTACATCACCACCACCGTACAACGACAAATTTTATGCTTCTTAGAACCCTGCTCAGTCTACTGCACCAACAACAGAGTCTCCTGCACCACAACCGTATGATGGGAAATTTGGTGCTCCTCAGAACCCTACTGAGTCTCCTGCACCAACAACACAATCTCCTGTACTAGCACCATATGATGGGGAAAGTTATGCTCTTGAGAACCCAACTCAGTCTCTTGCACCAACACCAGAGTTGTTTGCACCAACACCATACTAGTCCATTGCATGCAACCATTTCCAAAATTATCTCACACCACAGTCTCCTATGCCAACACCATACTAGTTCACTGCATGCAAACATTTCCAAAACTATCCCATGTGATCTTCATGCTATAAGCTACGTTCACTTTGAAAAAAATGGTAGCATTTGTTGTTGGCAAAATAAATAAAGATTTAAAATATTTTTTTGAGTGTATTGTTATGGATCTTATTCTTCATATTCAAAGTTACAAGGATTTTTTTATAATATAGTGTTACTAAAAATTGTCATTTTTAAAACATATCTAATATATTAACAAATTGATTGTAAACAAAATGCATCATCAGTATTATAATAAAAATTATGGATGATAATTCTTTCTCATGCTCCACTTTTTCACAATTGCAGAGAAAGTGCATTCTCTCCATACAATTCTATATCCATGGGGTTAATTAACAACCAGCTAATTTATTTTATGGCTAAATATCTTTAGCATAACACCATTAATGTTGCTATATAAAATTTAAAAAAATGTGTATATTGTTATATAAATAATAATGTTATATAAAATATAAATAATATTGTTATAATATTCAAATATATTAAATTTACTTAATCCATATACACTACTTACTTAATGTCGTAGCTGGGATAAAGGGTGCTTTCACAAAAAAATCACCATCATTTTTTTTTAAATTAAAGTTAAACATAAAAAATGATTTGTGATAACAATTTTGATAATTCAATAAATTCTATAATTTAATAAATAAATAAATGATAATTTAATCAACATTATAAAAAGATGTAGATACAAAAATTATTTCACTAGTACAATATCATAATTACACTGTAAAGTGTACCTATTTGAAAATAACTTTCCTAAATAGCTACGTGTACCATTGTGCACCCTTGATATTAAGTTTAATGTTTGATTCAAATAATCTCTACCTTAAGATTAAATAATGTTATTTTTAATCGGTTATACAGCTTAAATATATACTAACGAACATCATATCTCCTTGACGGTTTCTACCTACATCAAAACTGAGTGAGGGTTTACGAACTCCAATCTCTTTCTTTGTTTATCTCTACTCACGAATTCATGAATTTTGGCTGTTGCCCTGTTTCATCCCCTGAAATTCTATCCGCCGGGGAAATTTAAAGCATCTCTGACTTTCACTAATTATGGCCCTTTTTTTCTTTAATAGCCTGAAATTCCATGGGCAATTTTAAGAAATTCTGTTTAATTTCATAAATTCTATTTTTCCTTGTTTTTATCCCCTGAAATTCTGAACGCTGTGGAAGTTTTGTTGAATTTGTGCTTAAATTTATAGAATTCTAGCTCTTTCCTTTTCTAATCCGTTTAAACTCCATCTGCTAGGTATGTCAAAGAACCTCTGCTTAATTTTCATGAATTTTGGCTTTTCTATTGTTTTTTCGTCGGAGTCCGGGAAATTTGAATAATCTTTCCATAATTTGTTTTTTTGTTTCAAGCACTATAATAATGCTTTCTATGCCAAAGTGGGTGGCATTAGCAATTTCGAGCTTAACCGGCTCAAAATCAACTTTCTCTTCCCTCTTGCTTTCCTGTTGAAGGTCACAGGTAAATAATTTGAAAACTATTGTTTGCACTTGGAGAAGGAAATTCTCGTAGGTGCCTCAGAACAGAGGATAGAATGGAATCTACCCGGATTTCTTGGGGTTTCATCGAACCCCGATAGTGCCAAGCGTGAGGAGCCCAAGGTTCCCCACTGCTCTTTTGCGACAGCCATGGTCGTAGGACATCATCCTGATCCTCCTAGCCAATGAATATTAAGGCCATTTATGGTGCAGGGGAAATGCCTGCCTCTAGTAGTTGTCAATAGTATTTTCCAATCAGGTACACTTGGATTGACCCTAATCTTTTAGGGCAATCATTATCCACCCAGAAGTAATGCAATGTATGCTGGAAATTTTTCCATTAGATTAAAAATAAACATTGATATGCCAACGTTGAAATTCTATTACTAGGTGCTTATTTATCACCAGTTTTAAGAATGTCTGTATATTTTTTTTGTTTCTAAGAATTTCTGTACAGGGTGTTGTTGTGTAAAATAACTGAAAGTAACCATTTGAATTCTTACGACGATTGGAAATGTTTTGTAAATAATTGAAAGTAATTGTTTGAATTCTTACGGCGAATGGAATTAATGCAAAGACTGTAATTTTTTTTGAAGAAGCAACAATAGCATCTTTTGCACGGAATTTTTCTTACCTTTGAATGGTCTAGTGCAGATTTTGAAAAATATCCTATAAATGTTGTGTGAGTTAAACTGAATTCTTAGTTTTGAGTTTGGGTTTTCGTCCATACCGGGAATAGTTTTTGGATAATAAATTTTTTATTATTTACCATTAATTGATGGTGTCTTTGTAGTATATATTTAGTGAATTTGTTTCAAAAAACACATTAGGATGATAGAATTTTTAAAGTTTTTGATTAGGAGGTTGAGGATGAAGATCTGCATTTTTTTTTTAAATTGTTTCCAAACATTTAAGGATAAGTGAATTTTTAAAGTTTGTGATAAGGAAGTTATTATTAAATTTAGGTTGTATGGTTAAATTGTAAAATTAGGGCACTAGAATCTGGTATATATTCTTATATTTAGATTTATTGGTTAAATTATAAAAAAAAAATTATGGAATTAAATTGGACCAGATGGATGGACTGTTGAAATTTCTCTAGAATTTTTTGATTTAATGGGGAACAAAATTCTTCAGGTTTTGGAGGAAGCCAAAACAAAGAGATCAGTTTCTGGGGAAATTAATGCCACATTTATGCCATTTTTCCTAAATGTTCAAGGCCTCTCACTTTCAATGATTTCAAGTTGATATCCTTGTGCAACATCATCTACAAGGTTATATCTAATTGGCTAAAGCAAAAAATTTGTAGCTTGCTTACCTCTTAACAATTCAGCTCCCTTCTTGGTTGTTTGATTCATGATTCCATTGGAGTGGCAAAAGAAGCTATGCATTCCATTAAGACAAAGAATCTTAACTCTATGATCCTCAAATTGGAATTGTTCAAGGCTTATGACTGAGTCAATTGGGACTTCAACAAGTTATTACTTCTGCAGATTGGGCTTGATTTAAAGATGACAAGGCAAATTTCCATTGCTCTAGGGGCTTGAGGCATGGTTTTCCTTTGTCCCCTCTTCTTTTCTTGCTTATCATTTAGGGTCTCAGTCGGATTATTAACCAGGCCAATCAATAGGACACATCAAACAGATTAATATTTCTACGTCAATTATTGTAACACATATGCTATTTGTGGATTTTTTTATAATCTTTGGAGAATACTTTGTATCTGAATGAGAGTCTTATCATCACATTTTCTTTCCTTCCGCTCTGCGACTGGCATGGAGATTAACAATCATAAGTCCTCCTTTTTACAATACAACACTCTGCATCAAATTGTTTTAGAATTTTCCACATTCCTCCCATTTAAGGTGGTCTTCCTTGATAATGGATTCACCTATTTTGGATTTCCCCTTAAGTCGAATTGTTACCATCCACAAGACTGGTCACGGATCATAAAGAAGATTGAAAAAAGGATTAAAAATTGGTGTTATAGATGGCTCTCACTATGGGTAGAATAATCTTGGTTAAATAAATAATAGATATCACACTCGTGCTAATAAGAAATACAATTAGAAAAATTGGATTCGTTATCCCTTCCCAAAAATTATAAATTTCCCTGGAAGTTTGGAAATGGTTAAACAAAAATTATTGGGAAGATTTATTTCATGGAGGGTGTATACAAGCTTTTCTTCTCACATGAACTCATCTCTTCCCTGCATGCAAAAGGACTTTTCAAACTTTGTCACACCTTTGTGTATTGCCTAAAGGATATGCATACCTATGTCTAGAAAAGTACACTAGATTTGGGCCTACAGGGGTCTATGGTCACAGAATGGGACTCTTTTAATAAAGGTGTCACATCAAATGGGATTTTCTTATCTAGCGACGAAGACACGATGGTTTGATGCTAGAATTTGTGCTCTGGTCAGACTATAACCAAGTTTTCCTTTGAATCCATCATTAATTTGTCTTCATCTCACACAAATATGTGGTGGTATAAAAAAAAATTTCACTGGCCTCTTCTGTTGAAAATTAAGTGCTTTATATGGCTTGTCCTGGAAAATTTCATTCTCACATGGGACAACTTGATACACAGGGGCTTTCATGACTTGAATATATGTATTTTATGTCTAAACGGGTCTGAGACAATTTATCACATCTTCTTCCAGTGTACTTTCTCCAGTTCTTTATGCTTGGATGTTTTATATTATCTTGATTTGTTGTATTTGGTCCCTTTTCCTCGTTTGCTTCTTGTATGCACTAATGAGATCACAAGGTGGGACCTTAAAAATCACAATACATCTTCATTTCCTGTGGAAAATGGAAGGTAAGGAACAAATGAATTTTTGTGAATCTATCCATTGATCCCCACTTCATCCTCCATAGGTCATTGGGTTCTTCTAAGGCTTTTTGAGAGCCCCTTTGCACAAATATTCCCATACATTTTATTTTCCTTAGAGTCACAGTTTCTATCCAGTTTGTCTTTTATATGGTTAATCCCAAGAAACAAAATCCGCAGGTTTTAATCCTAAGCCACTATATGGATATAATTAATGCTCTAAAAAACAATTTCACTCTCTTACCTTTCACCATATCCACATTGAGTGGAACAAACAAGAAAATTATCTTTCTAAGAGGGTTATCATTGAAAAAGTTGGTTTCATTTTTTTTGAAGAAAGGATGGACCATCAAATCTTAAACATCATACATATTTCTATTGCCTAATATCACCCTTTTTCTCGTGAACATCACAGTCATCAACAAGAGATCCTAAATGAGACTCATAAATGAATTTAGACTACTACAACAACTAGTGCCACATGGTTCCATCTACCAGTAAACCAAATTTCAATATTTGTTGTTATGTTTCAGACATACTTTTTGGAATAAATAATTGTCTTATATTTAGTACACTTAACAAGTATGTAGGAATTTTTTTTTTTCTTATTATCAGAGAACACTACTAGATATTTAGCGTAATATTGAAAATGTTGGTTCCATCTTATTTGTTTCTAGCTCTCCTAGTCATTGTTACTGTTGTAGAAAGTTATAGATTTTTGTGATCTACTATCTATATAAGGACATATGCTATATGATTTCATTCAATACTACTTTCTTATTCAATAGAATGGACGATTTATTATTTACAGAAAAAAGTTTACATCACAGCAACAAATTATCCACTGAAATCCTTCAGCTTGAATAATACATTGAACAATGTCAGCTTGAAATTCATGCCATTCAAGTTTTTTTTTGTAACGTGGAGGTCCTTTTAAGTTCAATAACCAAATTTTTATCTAATATAAGTTTCTCTTGCTTAGATTTTTCGATAGATTTCTTTAGTTTATCAATTTCTTCATTCTTTAGATTGAAATATGATAATGTTTTTGTTAAATACTTTTTTGCATCATTTCTTACTTGGGATGTAGAAGGCACTGTACCTCCTATTTCCTTCTTTCCTCCAGTATTTGTTGCATCTGTGTTTCCATTTTCTATATTTGCAAATTCTGCTGAATCATCGTTGATAAAAGAAATTCCTTTTCTTTTTCCAACTCTCCAACTTCTTGAGTTTATGTATGTTCAATAGTTCGTATCCTTAATCTCTCGCGAAGAGCTTCTAGTTTAGAAACTAAATTAATTTGCAAGGATTTGTAGCTTTTTAAAATTCCACCATTTTAAAATGTTTATGTATCAAAATAAGAAATGTAGTTAACATGTCTAACAAGGTTTTCAAGATTGAAAAAAACAGCTAATCATTCGATAAATGAGAATCTCATACAGTTCCATGGAAGTAAGTAGCCTATCAGTTACCCACTACATACAATGTAGAATGCTAGAAAACCTACCATAGTTTGAATACACATAGTTGCTTGGATAAGTTTCAGCAAATTGTCTAAGGAAAAGTACATACAAATTTTATTGGACAGGGGACATTGGAAGCCTAGGTAGAGTCCTTATAGATGTTTTAGTATAGCAAAATCATTGCCAAATTTAGGTAATTTATATTAACAGAAACCTATCCTAGTTCAAATGCCCATCACTTGCGCAGATAAATAAAATAAGCTTCAGCAAACTGTCTAAGGTAGACCACATACAAATCTTATTGGACAGAGGATAATGGAAGACTAGGTAGAATCCTTATAGCTGTTTCAGTACATGGAAAAGCATTGTAAAATTAAGAAAATTGTAAAGGCTTGATTGATGAAATTGATCAGATCAGATGTTCAATGATTTCATTCAAATCAATAAGTCAAACAATTTTGATTGGCATGGGGTATTGCATAAAATTACCTTTAAAGATGATTGAGCGTTTCTTGATAGGTGATACAAATGAATCCTTTTTATAGAATGAAGAAGCATCAAGAACAGATATAGGGCTGGGTTTCTCATAAACCTTCGGAGCAGTGCTTGTCAGAGACGGTTCTTCACAACGATTAAAATGAATTTCATCCATTTCAGAATGAACTTCATCAATTTCGGAATGAAATTATTCATTTTTTTATTTTACCAAATGTGTAGGCACTTCAGTTTTTTGTCTTTGTGCCTGATGTTTGTGCATAAGAAAACTACAAATCAGTGTTAGAAAAAATCTATCAATATTTCTTAAATGGAAAATATGTTTTTTTGTATGAAAAAATACTACTGCAATCTTACCTTTACCCGCCTCTAGCAGTTGTCAATATTATTTTCCAATCAGGTACACTTGGACTGACCCTAATCTTTTAGGGCAATCATTATCCACCCAGCAGTAATGCAATGTATGTTGGAAATTTTTCCGTTGGATTAAAAGTAAAAATTGATATCCCAAGGTTGAAATTATATTACTGGGTGCTTATTTATCACCATTTTTAAGAATGTCTTTATATTTTTTTCGTCTCTAAGAATGTCTGTACAGGGTGTTGTTTTGTAAATAACTGAAAGTAACCGTTTGAATCCTTACGGAGATTGGAATTAATGGAAATACTGTAAATTTTTTTAAGAAGCAACAATAGCATCTTTTGCAGGGAATTTTTCTTACCTTTGAATGGCCTAGTGCGGATTTTGAAAACTATCCTATAAATCTTGTGTCAGTTAAATTGAATTCTCAGTTTTGAGTATGGGTTTTTGTCCATACTAGGAATAGTTTTTGGATAATAGAATTTTGATCATTTACCATTAATTGATAGTGTCTTTGTGGTATATATTTAGTGAAATTGTTTCCAAAAACACATTAGGATGATAGAACTTTTAAAGTTTGTAATTAGGAGGTTGAGGATGAAGATCTATATTTTTTTTAAATTGGTTCCAAACATTTAGGGATGAGTGAATTTTTAATGTTTGTGATAAGGAAGTTGAGGATGAAGATTATTTCATGACTCTTAATAATTTAAGACATAATTTTATCTAGTTTAGAGACTAAATTACTTTGCAAGGCTTTGTAGCTTGTTAATATTCCATCATTTTAAAATATTTATGTATCAAAATAAGAAATGTAGTTAACATGTCTAACAAGGTTTTCAAGATTGAAAAAAAAACAGCTAATCATTCGATAAATGAAAATCTCATATAGTTCCATGGAATTAAGTAGCCTATCAGTTACCCACTACATACAATGTAGAATGCCAGAAAACCTACCCTAGCCTGAATACCCATATTTGCTTGGATAAGTTTCAGCAAATTGTCTAAGGCAGAGTACATACAAATTTTATTGGATAGGGGACATTGGAAGCCTAGGTAGATTCCTTATAGATGTTTTAGTACAGCAAAAGCATTGCCAAATTCAGGTAATTTAGATTACCAGAAACCTATCCTGGTTCAAATGCCCATCACTTGCACAAATAAATAAAATAAGCTTCAGCAAACTATCTAAGCTAGACCACATACAAATCTTATTGGACAGAGGATAATGGAAGACTAGGTAGAATCCTTCTAGTTGTTTTAGTACATGGAAAAGCATTGTCAAATTCAGAAAATTGTAAAGGCTTAATTGATCAAATTGATCAGATCAGACGTTCACTGATTTCATTCAAATGAATAAGTCAAACAATTGTTATTGGCATCGGGTATTGCAGAAAATTACCTTTAAAGATGATTGAGCACTTCTTGATAGGTGATACAAATGAATCCTCTTTATAGAATGAAGAAGCATCAAGAACAAATATAGGGTTGGGTTGCTCAGAAATCTCCGGAGCTGTGCTTATTGGAGACAGTTCTTCACAACGATTAAAATGAATTTCATCCATTTCATAATGAACTTCATCAATTTCGGAATGAAATTTTTCATTTTTTTATTTTACCAAATTTGCAGGCACTTCATTTTTTGTCATTGTGCCTGATGTCTGCTCATAAGACAACTACAAATCAGTGTTGGAAGAAAGCTATCAATATTTCTTAAATGGAAAATATTTTTTATTGTTTGAAAAAATATTACTGCAATCTTACCTTTGGTTCTGTTTTGAAATCCAATGTTCTCCTCAACTTTGGATGTGAATCTACTGAGCCATTTGATTGAAGTAGACAATGGTTTCCATTATCAAGTCCGCAGTCAAAATCTGCACTAACATCACTCATTTTACTCGTAACCTCATAACCCATTTGCGAAATGGAGCTTATGTTGTTCTCTGAGCGAACAGAGATCTCATCTGCTTTAGGTGTTTCAGGGTATTTATCTGCCACCGCATCTCTACTACTTTCACTCATTGTATCTATTTGCATAACATGATCTCCTTTAGCTCTTATACGGATACATGGTGATCGAATTTCTGTTTCTGATCCCATTTTCTTGGTTCCCTGATTTGAAGATTTCAAAGATCCTGATTATCTTGATTTCCTTTCAATTTCAAGCTTCTTCATTTGAATTTTTGGCATAGAACAACTTGGGTGGCTATTCTTCACATTGTTAAGAATATCTTTAGAAGACTGTTGATTTCGTGTGGAAGGACTTGAGACTGGGGATAATGGACGAGGTATTCCATTTTGTAAAACATCATTTGAATTTTCTATGGACTTGGTCCTGATATTATGTTCTCTTCCATGATTCTGTACATCAATGGATTCATTATTATACTGGTTTGAAAATCATTTGGAATTAGGCCTACCTGATTGTTGATCCTTGAGGGCTCTGTTGTTGTCCATAGTTGATCTCTTGGTGCTTGGACTTCTAGGCTGAGATACTGAGCTCACTTTTCTTTGATTATTTGGAAACCCTTCCAAGGGAATAACAAAAGAATTACTTGAGTTTCTTACCGATTTGGCAGGATTCATTATCACTATGGGAGCCTGAAAAGCTTTTGCAGAGTTAGAGCTTCCAAACCTCAATTGACAGTCTTGCATTTCACGAGCTCTATAAACAGTTTTGCCTTCTCAGGAGATTTTGGAACTTGGGGTGTAGTGAAAGTCATTCTCATGATGATTGAATTTTTCTTTTGTAGAGTCTAGGAGACCTTTATTATGCATTGCAGAAGTATTTTTCCTTATAGGGCACCTGGAGTTTTTCTATGATTAGTCTCCTGATGTAATGCGCAGCTTGTGCAGTGCTCTTTCTCTTCTTACAGAATCATTACGAAGCTATTTGAGTGTGAGAGCATTTCCTTTATACTACTCTTTCCTACTTGCATGATTCATGTGAGATCATTTCCTCTATATTACTCTTTACTATGTTACTACAACGTTTCCTTTGCAACATATAATGCAATTTCTAGTTTAACAAGTGTTGATCTTATCATTCAAGTGGAAATTCTGTTTTAGTGGGTAATAACCGCTAGTAAATTTGCACATTGAATTTTTTATTCTTGTTAAAATGTTGAAAAACACATAAACTAAATTAATAATAAAAATCAAACTGAAAATTAACTGCTAAAGTCCTAATCAAGAACTAAGTATAATATATTATTGTTAAGAAGTATAATATATTATTGTTAAGTTTTAAACAATTAATATCTTGAAAAACATGAAACTGTACTCTCTTTTTTCTTATATCAATGTGCTCCAAAACTTAATTAATATTTCTGAAATATAATCTCGAAAAAGATAGCCACAACTTTACATATCCCTGTAAACTTTAATACCTGGTTGAGAATGTGTCTACATAATCTAACCAATTTTTTTTTTAAATCTCAACGCAGTAGTTTTCCCATTTTCCCATCAAATATGCTATTAAGAATTAGTTAATAAATTATGACTAAAAAGACCTTAGCCTGTATAAATTAATATAAAAAACAACTTATTTAATCAGATGATCATATATCCCCAGTCAAGCTTCCATGATCACCCAGGCGAAGACATTCTCCGCTCATGAGGTCATTCTGGTCCTATGCGGCCAACTGAAAGACATCTGTAAAATAATTGCGGCCAACTCATGTATCTCTATGCCAAGATTGAATTTTTTAACAGTATCGCAGATAAATTTCAAAAGAGGTTCGTATAGCAAAATGAGACTGGCGACATATGGTGCAGTTAGAACCAGTGATTCTTCTATATTGTAACTTACATAATTTGTCTTTTGTCTGGTTACAAGAGTAAATTGAAATAAATAAAATTAAACTATTAAATGTATTTTTTTTAAACTCTCTATGAACCAATAAATCTTAGTCTCCCATAAATCAACAACATATTTTATCATATATTTTCAATATTCCTTGAAATACAATGTGATATAAGAGATAATAGTTGCATAACTTTCTCCAAGTATACAGAAATCTCTGAATTTGTATCGTGGAAATATGATAAACTATTTAACTAGAAATACATGAAAATAATTATTTCAAGCTTCAAAATAGTTGCATGCAAACACTATTTCCAAATAAATAGTTGCTTGTAATATAATATAAAAATATTCACCATAATAGTTTGTATATGAAACATATCTTAATAGTTGGCAAAAGTTACAGATTATTTTAATATCTTAATAGTTGGCAATAGTTGGCAGTGTATTGGACCAATTCACCTCTCCAATACTAAACCAGATACCCAATTTAACTTCAATATGATGGTTATATTGATAATAGCCAGATTATGGAACTACCGCAGTAATTTTCGCGATGAATTTATGGAGTGTGATTGTGCGGTGAATATACAAATTTTGAATTTTCTGAAGTGAATTTACACATGAAGTGCAGTCTATTTATGGTGCATTATTCTGTGATGAATATATCTTATAGATTTAAACTTTGACGTAAACTTACTTAAGTTCTGTAGTATTTGTGGTAAATCTTTACTCTAGAGACAATAGTTGCACTACAATAAAAAGGAAGGTTTTAAAATAATTTTTGGGTAAATTGTCTTAATTTGAGACAAAAATAAACTTTGCATTGTCTTAAATATTATCTTTAAGCTAACGTCTCAAATTATTGAAAAATTGTCTCTATAAAGACTATATAATGCAAGCATTATTGCCTCTCTAGATATAATATAAAACAATGAATCCAGAAAATATCTCACCATTAAAATAAATCAATATAAAAATATTTACTTAAAAAAATATACAATATGATTGAATAATTCACGTTAGGGTACAGTGGAATCAAACCACCAACCTCCTACATGGTTGGTGCTCTTCCATTGAATTAGCACCCTTTGAGTCTTTGAAATTGTATAATAAGCATTGATTTTTAAAAAAATTTCAACACATAATGGCATAATCCTTGTAAAATATATGATCACCCTTATTTTTAACTTAATAAAAAAATAACTCAATGGAGTTAGCTCATTGTGACACCCTTGTAGCTTGACTTGCATAAAAGCTAATAATAAACAATAATCTACAAACAAATTAATCTAGCCATACAAAGAAAATTAACTAGAATTAGCACAAGCAATACAACCACCACCCAAAAAGCTACACCAGCTTGCTAGTAGGCACTAATGACATATGATGTACACAACAAGCCATGACTGCATCGTCAACTCATTCAAGACACATTGGGCACTCTCCTCATTCACCATTACTAATTTCTTTGACCACTTCTTCAATGTAATCTTTTGAAAGTACAGAACTAGAATCTCCATTAACACACATTTGGCTTCCTAGAAGAAAACGCCTTGCCTGATTATACATATCAGGTAATTGTTGTGTATCACCCCAGTTGTTGATAAAGTGGAAATTAGAACAAATTTCATGCCATCTTATTTGAATTAGAACATTGTTGTGTATCACCACAGTTGTTATCATTGTGTCAGAGAAAATTTTAAGGATGGAAACTTCTCTTAAACATTAGAAGCCTTGGCGAATATTACTAATATGTAATATGCAAACTATAAAATGATTAGTGATATTTTAGTAAAAATATTAAAAATTCTAACGATTTTATATAGTCTCCATAAAATTTTGGCGATTTTAAAGGTAAAATATTTTTTTCTTATAAAATTTGGGCAAATCACTTTTAAGAAAAAATGGAAATTGGTGAATCTTTTTTTTGGAAAAAACATGGAAAATTAGCCCATCTACTACCCCTAAATTTTCCCTATGTATCACCCTAGCTGTTGATAACTTAACAATTAGAAAAAATTCTAACATATAACTGCTTATAAATATTTGGGGCTCAACATAATGTTTTTCAATACAAATCATTTTACAAAGGACAATAAAAATCATTTTACGAAGGACATTCTAAAGTAGTACTTACCTCGTGACAAGAAAAGGATGTTCACAATTGGCACAACCTCAAAAGAAACTCCAAAGTAGATGCATAATTGTTAAGAACTTTCCCTTGTTCAAAAAATTGATGAAACTGGACCTGTAAATAGAAATAAACACCATAGATTTTTTAAGTCAAACCAAAATCACAACAAAAAATTGAATGAAAGCTATTGTTTTATTTCCTTTCCATGGATTAGAGAAGTCTTTGCCTCAAAATTGTTATTTTATTTCCTTTCCAGGGATGAGAGAAGTGTTTTCCTTAGATATTCTATACAATCACACTCAATCACGTGTACATTAGTAGGAGGAAGAACAAGAATGGGTCTGAATATTCATGAACAAATATTATAAATCACTCAAGGGACTCGATGAAATCCCACTTCTAAATTCGTACCTTTCGTCTTTGCAGTATTTTTTTTTGTCCTTCACAACATCAAGGGCCTCAAGTTAGCTTGAAATCATTTCAAACCATGTTCATCACCTTCATCGAATTGTTTTTGGATTATTTTATACCACATGGACACCACAAGGTATTGAATAACAAGAAAGTATCAATTTCTGCTGAAAAAAAACCAAAATCAGACAAAGGAAAAAATTGTACATGGTACTAACTATCAGAGCATCTAGTGGGCTAAATTTCATAACATTTATTTGTGAACCCAAAGTAGATAATATTATCTTATAGGTTGTAGAAGAAATTTACGTTCAAGGAAGAAATATTTCCATAAAAAGGGGCATATGAAAACTAGCAGTGTAGACAATGCTCTTCAAATCATCTAGGTAGCAGACAACTGCAAGGGAATCAACTCAAAGGTATTTTTTCTTTTAAATTCAGATTCAAAGAGACTTATTACACTAAAATGTAACCATGTAAACACATAAAGTAAAATATGGAGAAGCATAGTGGAAGAAACTTTCAGAGATGGGAAGGAAAACTGCAACTACATTTGATTAGCATCAATTTATGGGTTTTTGTAAGAAAAATTTCAGATATGGGAAGTAAAGTTGCAACTACATTTGACGAGCATCAAGGTATTGGTTGTTGTAAGAAGTACATAAACCATAAGTTATTAAACATGAATTAATTGAATGTAGTGTTAACATTAAGAGATGGAAAAACAAAATCAATTATTGAGGGTCATAATTCTAATACTCAACTTTAGTATCTAGATCTATCTAAAAACTCAAAGAAAATCTCAAAAGACTTAAAAAAAGTTTTGGATCAAGACTCACAGTGTAATATTTATTTTAAATAAGTGGCTTTTTGCATTTAAAATGAGCAAAGAAACGATGTCCAACAATGTTATTGCGTCAAGGCATTAATACAACTACTAGAAGTGCATAAAAACGTAGATAAAAATGATGCCTAGTCAAATTTATAAAAAAGGAAAACAAAAAAAAATAACAATGATAAATAATTATAAAATGTTGCAACATTCAAACCATAATCATGAGTCATAATAAGATTAAAGTAAAAGAAAGAAAATCCAACAACCTACAATGTATGATGTGAATTTATAAATATTGGAATCCTTATTACAACGACAAAAAATTTTCAGGTATATATGCATCCCTTGTGCATTTTTGCATTCATTACTTGTCATGATAGTTTAGTTAGCTTATGGTGTCTCCAAGTGGTCATTACACCTGTCCAAAGGCAGCCACGGGGCATCTTAATTACATCCCATGAACCAAACACAGGCCATTTGATCATTATAACATGGTTATCATATGTGTTTCATCTTCTAACTATGATAATGGTTCCACCGAAAAGTGCCACAAAAGTTTGTACCAAAAAACCTTCTACAAGGTAATGAACTACTCCTAATGACATTACAATGTATATTTATTTCGATTGAGCAATATGGTGATTGTGACATGTTCAAGAAACACAAACGCCTCATTATTCCATCCACCATATTCTGCCAGGCCATTTTTAGGGGCTAGATTAAGATGTCCAGGACAAGAGCCACATGGTGGCACTCTCCAAGCCCCTAAACCCTGACAGACGGTTTTTTTCTATTTGTTTCTTCAAGAAAAATTACATTTGATATTGTGTCCCATGGCCAGTGGCTCTCTAAGATCACCTTACTAGTGTTATCTTCATAGATGAGAGTTTCTCCCCCAAATAATCTGCCCAACTATGTTGTTATGAGTGGGTTGAATAACCCAACCTACGAATTTTAAACTACCCAAAAATTGTGCAATTTCCATATTTGATTTTGAGCCATATATGTTCTTGATGCATTATTATTTACAGCTCTATATGTCTTGATTATTTGACATAAGTAAAAGGACAATTTGTTGAATGAGTTGACATCATCATTGAAGAATCCAGGGGTTGGTTTTTGGATGCTATATTTGTAGTTTCACTGCTGTTATAACTGATGCAAGAGTGAATAATCAAATCTGGTTATGTGGGATAATTTTCCTTAAAGGGATGAAACATATCCAGATAGTTTGGTATATTTTCTCCTTGGATTGCATAGGGCTGTCAGAAAATGAAATATTGTACCTTTTCCAATGTTGTCTTATACTCTATTTCATAACATCCATAAGACTAAAAAATCACATGGTTAGGATTTAGCAAAACTCTAGTCAAAGAGATGAAATTTATGTTTTGCATTAATTTTCATTTTCCATTCATCTCGAAACTTTAATACTAATTCCATGTGGGTGGACTATGAATGCTTTTGTAAACAAAACAGATTACTACATATAAATTGGACTGACCTGGTTAATTTAAAAAATTCCCTCCATTGTTGACAATTTTATTACACATAACTCAAACTAGAACTAATCGTCAAATAACGCATACGCAAGCATTTAGTTAGACTCACAAATAAATCACCTTGCTTCAGTGGTGTTATCTTCATAGATGAGAGTTTCTCGCCCAAATAATCTGCAGAACTATGTTATTCTGAGTGGGTTGAATAACCCAAATTTCCTATGCAGTTTCAAGGCTTTCTAAATAGCATTTATGTGCCTATTGTGGTGTTATCCATCAAATTATTTCAAGGAATTTCTCTGAATTAGGACTGGGGAAAAAGTTATTAAACATCCAATGAGGTACATCATCCTCCAAAATCCCTATTTTAGATGCCAAATAATTGGCCATAGAATTCAGGATTTCCCCACTATGGTTAGACCTAATTCCCCAACTTCTCTATTGATTCTACTCCTCGACACCAAGCTCAAAATGTCTCTCAAGGTAATAATAAAGGTGCGTTCATGTCACCTGAAAGAAGCAGAACTCTTAAATAAAGAAAATGGCCACTATAACAGTGTCAATTTCTGGCAAGCCTCTAGTTTTAGAAAATGGGGAATATTTGAAATGACCCAAGGCTTCTAATATGGGCAATTGGATACAAATTTATAGGTTTAAAGTCATGGATTTACTAAAACCTTAGAAGGTAAGAGAATATGGACTACATCACTGCCAATCCACAATGATAGTGACCTCATTAATGTCAATAAGGTATGCACCCCTATATAAAACTCATAGTCCATAACATTAGAATTATGATCCCTAGTTTACATATTTTGTGATTTCAGAGGTTAAAAGTCTTTTTACTTAAAATGGTCCTAAATTCTATTTCCAATTTGGTCATATTAATTCTAGTCATATGCATGCCAAGAGGAAGACTGTCACTTTAGTTTCTACTAGCCTTGCTTCAGTTTTGGGGTGGGGCACAAACCCATTACAAAGTTTAATGTTTAACCTTGATAACATTTATGCACGTACTGATGCTAAGGAAAAATGAATTTCAAAACTGGATGGTTGACAAGATGGTTGATTCTCAGTGGCTAGTTTGCAGGAACTCCAACACAGTTGAACTAAATATTATAATTAAGGTGTGTTTCCTGTCAAAAGTCCCTAGAGAGAAAAGGTCACTAAGTGTTGAGATCATGAGAGGTAAACAAGGATCAAATAGAACCAACAACACTCCCTAAATCAACAAAAAACACAAAACACACAAAGAGAAGAGAAGATCACGAACAAGAGAAACAATGCGTGCAACTAAAGAATTGGGCATAAAAGAGCACTTAGCTCCTAATAAAGAAATGTATTTGTACAATATTTGTACAAAATCTAAGGTGGAATGCCCTCCCTAAGAGGAGTTACAGGCTCGTTAATCTATATTGGTCCCAACCACCTAGATATAATATAATTGGCCTTTTGAATTATTTTCAATATGACATTGTGACTAGCAACCTTTAACCAGAAAACAAAATATAGAAACACTACAGACAACCAAGCACACTTTCAGAAGAAAGCAATAGTAACATATGTTTAATCCCTCTTAAAACAGGCATTCCTAGCCAAAGACAAATTTATGTCAATGCTCTATGCTCCCCTATAGAGACAAACCATGTCCCTAAATCATCACAAGGGGAAATTAGCTATATGAAACATATCTGCACAAATAAATGTATATATGTACAAGGTAAAAATTGAATAATAAATTACTCACTATACATTCTAGCTCTACAGGCCTCTATGGAGGAATAGGATCTCCTAAACTATGTTCGAGAAGCATCTGATAACATATGAATAATAGTCAACAGATGAGTAGAATACACTAGAGAAAATATGGTGCTAGAGTATATTTAATTAACCACAAAAACTTAACTAAAGAATATCTCAACATCAGAATTAGTGATTTCATAAAAATTACAAAACACAGTCACAAAATTACTCTAAAATATAAAGGAGGCTCCAAATTACCCCTGAATAGCCAACTAGAGGTTTATTATTGGAGGAAAATGACATAACAGCTGGTGGCATATTGACTATTGCATCATGAAATACAAAATGATTAGTTATATTAGTTATTGCAACGTTGCAAAATATGGAAATGGGAAAGTTTAACAAAATCCAACATCCATACTTCTCTAATAAAGCTAAAACTTACATATCCTATCAGGATGATTTTATGAACAATTTGATCCAAATTTGCAGCTACAGAAAAGATTAAACCACAGGTAAAATAATTTGATGTGCACCACTCTTCTTGTCCACCCATTCCATTTGCAAAGCCTCCTAATAAGTGGTGACTTTCCCTAATGTAATCAACCATTTAACACCCAAAATAACATTGGTGTCTGTTATGTCAACTACAAAGAAGTGATCCACCAAAGTGTAGGTTCCCATGGTGAATGAAAGTGATGGGACATAATGCATGCATTGCATTATTCTATCTCCTAGGACCAAAATAGAGAATCCCTCAAAGTATCAGTGGGTATTGCCCTCCTTTGCACAAGGTTGGCATCAATGAAATTGTGGTAGCCCCACTATGAACCAACACAGAAATCCTCTGATTCATGATTGAACCTTGAACTCTTCGGGTCAAGTACTTAGGTACTCCCCTCAAGGATGCAAGAGTTCCTCCAATAGTAGCAAATGCTCCATTCCCATCTCCTGATGATGTTGTATATCCTCCATCATTTTCAGCACTGTGACTCCTCCTTGGCTCATCATCTTCATATTATTCAATATATGAGAAGACCTCTATATAATGTGCTTTATAGGCATCACATCTATGTCCAGGTACCCATGGTTCTTGGCAAGTGAAGCATAGCTTCCTCTTTCTTAGATCTTTCCCGACTTCATCATCAAGAGGCTTCTTGTACGAGCTCTCCTTTGAAGGAGCAACTTTCTCTTCCTTTCCTTTAGAAGGAAAAGAGGGATTTTTCTAAAAGTTTTCCTCTGCTTTTGGCAAGGAATATTGAAGGTCTCTAGCCTTCTCAATGGCATCATGCAAGGTAGTGGACTTGGTAGATTTAGCCAACCCATGCAGAGGTTCATCCAAGCCATTGATGAACATGTATGCCCTCCTTGTTGTAGATAGATTAGGAACCATAATAGATAATCTTAGAAATTCAGAGATATAAGACTTTGTATTACCTGACTGCTTCAACTTTGCAAGGCTCATGAAAGGTGCTTCTGGATCCTTTCTGTCAAGCCTTTCCACTAGTCTTCTAGTGAACTCAGAATACGCAGACACATTGGCATGACCTAATGTAGACAACCCATGGAACCACCAGTTGTGTGCTTCACGTTCAAAGTGCAGCACTGCAATCTTGATAGCTTCCATCTCAGGGACTTTGTTCAACTGAAAGTATATATCTAGTTTTTTTGCCCATGCTTTGGCAAAGCAAGTGGATGACCCATCAAACTTGGGTAAAAATAATATGCCCATACAGTGATGTCGATCATGATTCTGAGTGAGTCCACCATCTATATGATGATGCCTTGGTCTTATTTTGTCCTTGAGGTGAAAAAACTCTTGAAAACTCAAGTGGTCCTTGAATCTTTGATTCTGAGACTCATATTCTTCAAATTATTCTTCAAGGGATACTTTCTCATGAGGCCCTTCATTTTCCACAACCAAAAAACTAGGCATGGTGGAGCATTGTGGAACTTGTGGCTGGTTCACTATTTGATCATTCCAGTGGTGAGACATGCCGTAGCTTTCTCTAGGATGAAATATCATAGGATATTCCTTGATCCTATCCAATATCATCTCTTTTATCTCCCTAGCAAGATCTTTCATGGCTTTTAGAAGGGTTTTTTCAAACTCCTTCCCATCTTCATCACTTCTAGATTCAGGGGCTTTTCCCTTGTCTTTATCATCATTGGTGTAATAAAATTTCTTCTGTCTTCCTCTCAGGTACCTCTTCACTCTATCAGTGAGAGGCTCATATTATTCTGAAGACATATTTTCTCTTTAAGAAAGAAAATCATAGGCTGTGCCAAGATGATTTCTCTGGTACCACTGTAATATCCCCAAAATGGAAGATTCAGCAATACCTGCTAGAATAACGCATTTTTCAGGAGTATGTGCACTAAAATGAGTTTGTAGCCCTTCGATCCCTTAGATTTGGATATCTATTATATAAATACAAAAGGAGAGCAAAAAAAAATCAAAATAGGTGAGGTAAACAGACCTCCCACACCTAGTATGGTTGAAAAACACCCAAGAATGGGGCTGCAGCAATATGCAACAATACTGAAAAAAAATAACATAGTTTTTGAGAGAAACGGCAGGATACTACTAAGAAGGCTCAAAATTCATATATACAGCAATAAATCATATCCATAATGAGGCCCATACAATGTAAGACAGAATTTAGAAGACAAGAATAGAAGAAATTCCTCAAAAAGAGGGGCTGCAACACATGTATTGACTGAAAAATAGCTTGACAGCATTATTTTTAAGAGTTGTAGCAACTGCATATTACACTCCATATCTAGAGCAGATCTGTGTACAAAATATTAGATCTATTTCATATCTGTACACTAGAAGAGCTCCTTTATAAATTCCCCTTGGGGTTTTGATCAAAATATGAAACACAGAGAGTAGATCTGAGATCTAAAGTTGCAGATCTACAGTAGTATTCAGAAATTTTTGAAGATGAATATAATAGAAGCAAATCATATTTTAACAGAACATGGATCAAAAGTATAATCCATGTATCACCATAGTGGAGGGAAGAACCCCAACACCAGAGATCTCTCCTCCAAATGTGTGTCAAAACACCTTGCAACTTCCTTCTTGCAAATAACGCAGTCCTGGAAGGAAAACTATGTTGTAGGCTCTAGCACTGGATTGGCCTAATGCCAAGATCTAAAAAATGTAGCTCCAAAGGTCAAGAAATTTCTTGCCAATTGGGTATATGACTTTCACGGTGAAAAGAGGTCGTAGAATGGCCTAGATCTGAACAGATATAGCCTCCACTTGCTGCAGCTTACAAGGACAACCAAACCCTCAACAGGATCTATGTTGTAGTTGGAAGATGAGCTTGGCCAAATTCCTGATAGTGGATGAGATTAGCAAGACTCTTCCAAGAGCTACTCAATGGAAGAGGTGGGATTCCCGAATAGGAACACCCTAGTGCTAAACATCATTATCCTCAGCTAAAAAACAGAGAATGATATATGTATAAATAGACAATATATTTAGAAATATACTCAATCAAAAACCTTCTTCTTTTGTCCTCCTCTTCCTTTTATAGGATGAAAGTCTTGTCAAACCCTAAACCATATCAATGATTTAGCTCCATTCACATGAGTAGCCTCCAACTAAAACTATGTTGTGCATCTAGGAGATTCACCGTATCTAGAAAGCGTTGTTGATTTGGTCCTGGTTGACTTGGGCAAGTGCTCCAATCTCTTTCACACCTAAGTGTGCTTATGTAGATAGCCCAGATTTAGCTATGTTCACATGTGGCATTGATTTATTTTGCTGATTAGGAGTTTTATTGGTCCTCCTTTAAAATTTTATTCATGAAACAAAAAGTTGAAAAAAAATTGTATATTCCCATTAGCTTGGGCTAATTGGGAATATTACAATGCCAGTGCCAAAAAGAGGGCAGAAAGGTGATTTTTTGGTAGTTTTTGGCCTTTTTAAGGGACCAGTTTTCCTCCAAATGTCCTGAAATTTTTTGAGGTTGATGTAATTATCATTAGGAACATGAATATTCTATCCATTTACTATTTGAGTCCCCAAAAAAAGTGTGTAGTGCTAGTGGCATTGTGCCTTTCGAAAAATTTATGTGTTGAAAATTATCAAAAATCGCAGAAGTTAACATGAGTGCAAAAATGTGCCAAAATTTTTCGAGTACTTGCATATTTAGTGATTGAGGCATGAAGTGACACCTTAGAAAGTATGTCCAACTTTTCTTTCTCCCCTAGCTTGGTCAAACTTTCAATTCTTTCATTAGCTCTTTGAGCTTGGCTAATGAAATTCTCTCTTTTCGTGCATGAAATTTTGACTCTTGCCCTCAACAATTCATTGTCCTTGTCAGCCATGGCCAAGAGCTACTCCAAGTGTTTTTTGACCCTCTCAAGACACGCTTCTTTGTTTTCGTTGATCTCTAGGGCAATATTTTTATTTAGTGTAAGTTGGTCTGCTAGGTCAGTTTCCCTTTGTCTCTCTAGGGCTAGAGCTCTTTTCAGCCCTCTAATCATTGGTCTTTGTCTTGGAGGCTGATCCTCCTCACCATCAAGCTCAATCAACTGAAACTCCTGCTCTGTTTCATGTTTCTCCTCCTGCTTATCAATGATAGGCTCTATAGCCTTTTCATTACCTTTGTCTACCTATTGTGTTGATGAAGAAGGCATGGCCCCTTTCACTCCAAGTGAAGAAAACATGTGCCTATGACCTCTCTGATAGGTATGTACTAATGTGCCCAAATCATCCCTCTTAGGCTTGCTAATTTCACCTCTGTTAGGTTGCCATGATTTATTTGGTGTCAAAACCCTAGGGAGAGGGTGAATGAAATGAAGGAGTGTGAAGTGAATGGAGGTGTGGGGAAATGAAGGAAATGGGAATATGTAAGGGAGCCTAGGCTTGTGAAATCCATAGGGTAAATGTAATAAGATGAATGGAATAGGAGATGAGATGACTAGCTTTAACAAATGAAGGGAATGAAGTGAATGAAGAAACTAGGTCAATGGAAACCATAGGTGAATGAAATTTACCCTCCCTATGACTGAAATTCTGTTTAGAGGGATAAACAAGGTGGATAGACAATGATTACAAACTGAAATTAGGGTTTCACTTCAATGCATTCAAGAGCTATCAAATATCATAGGAACAAGGTATATGATATGTTATTACTACTTTAGGGCTCTTGTAGGAATTTAGGAGAAGATTGGAAGTGGTTTTGGAAGTGTTTGTAGTGACACAACCCTCACAATTCTTCATTATGTAGGTGTGCAACGCCACTAGCTGAGGGTGCAGTGCCTATCTAAATGCGAAGCGCCAACCTTCTGAACGTGCAGTGCCAGGATGAAAAAAAAAAACACTGTTTTGTAGACCACTTTTGGAGGTTTTTCCGGTGTCCAAATGTTGAACCCTTGGTTAAACTAAGAGGGGTGGTGAATCAGTTTAAAGCAATCATGGTCTTGTAAAACTTTCTTTTACACTTATTTACATCTTCATTTCATGATCGACTTAATATACAATGGAAAAACAATCTTAATAAGTGAGAAGCAGGTATTAAGTAGATTAAATACAGAATATCAACATATAATTATCTTGCACATAGACAATAGATATCAGTGGAAACCCATAAGGGAGAAAACCACATCTTATTATTGTTGTGATGCAAAGGCAAGCTCCAACTCCCTCTCACCACTGATTTTCTGTAGGCTCCAACCTACAGGAGGCTACTACCTCAATTCTACAAGCTACAACTTGCAAGGAAGCTCCAACTCCCAGCTATTCTCTGCTAGCTACAACCTACAGGAGGCTCCTACCTTAGCTAGCTACAACTGGACATCTATAAAGCTACAACTTGATATGGAAGCACCAAATTCCTTACTGTACAATAAAATCATATGCTGATTTACCTAGATATTAGCTCTGTTTTTCTCCTTCTTTACTGTTGTCCTTCTAGCCTTCAAATTTGCTTTATATAATCTCTGGATCTTTAGAACTCCTCTCTCTGCTCCTTCTTCTTCTTACATTCTCTCACCTCTTTCTCCATTCTCATCCGTTTATGCATATGCTGGTAACATTATTTATATAGATCACCTCATAATTGTTTGCATTCCACAGGGAATTCGAAAAGAACCGGTATGACTCTTTGCATTCCATCTTCTCATTTTCTCGCTCAGCACTTTAGGATGTTACAATACTATGTACTCAATTCAGTATTACAGGGGAGATTTTTTATTTGCCTTCAGAGACTTGCCTTTACATCACAAACAATATAAATTCAATAATACATTTATAGTTACAATCAAACATTTCAATTCAACCCTTTCAGCCTCTTTCTTTTCCATTTATTTTGTCTTCTTTGCCTACTATCCCTTTATCTTCTCTACCTGCTTTTGTATTTCTAACAGTTTTGCATAGGAACGGGTCCCAGTTCACGACACTGCAGAGGCACTCCTCAGTATGGAAAGATCATCGGGCCTGTGCTACCGCAGTGAATGATAACCGTCGATCTTTGGTAAATGTCTGATGGGCGAGTCAACTGCTCAGGCACCCCCTTGGGTTAATCATCAGACTATTTGTGCCCCCGCGGTACCATTGATCCCAGATCAACATTAACTGCACTCATACGATGTGCACGAGGTTTAGCCTTCACTGGTCCCACACCTTTTATCATTCCGCTCTATAATCATATAACCTTTAATATATAAAACGTGTGTAAAGGTTTATCTTTCCATAAGTATTGCACATATACCGATGCCGCATACCCAATTAAACAATTGCCATCAATCCTGTTCGAAATCCAACTATCTTCATCATATTGCAAATGTCAAAATTTATTACCCTTCCATACTTTGGTTAAATGTACCATAGTGCCATCATATAAATACACTTGGGTCCCACATGACTGTATCGCTACTTCGCATTGCAACTTAACTTACGAATTCTTATCACATAAGCATCGTCGATTGCGATAAGCGATAGCATCAAATCGCATCCATCACATTATAAATTCTATGAATTACGAATTCTTGTCACATGAGCATCACCGATTGTGATATGTGATAGCATCACATCGCATCCATCGCATCACAAATTCTATGACTTACTACCCGACTTAACATAAGTCATAAATACACCATAACTTGCCCTTCCATAGTTTGGTTTAAACACAAGATATCAACATTACAATATATAATTGAGCCCACAGAATTCCTGATGATCAATCTCACTTTTCAAAAAAATTATGGTTATAAACCATGATAAACCCAATGGTAAAACTTCATATGAGGAAGCTTTTATATCAATATTTCTGGACAAACCATAATAAAACCCCATTCATTTATCTTCTGACTATACCAAATCAACTTTGGATAAAGATACCAAAGTACCAATAATAACAATATAAAAGTTTTGGCCAACATTTACCAATCCAATTATTCCGTCAATTATATTATATAACCTCCAATCTACAAAGTTCTTACCTTTGTTACAACATCAATCGTCGACATACCATTATGTCCCAAGTCCCAATAAAAGATTTGTCCTCCACCCTTCCACTTTGTTTAATTGATTCATCCTTTCTTCTTCATCGAACGATGACGACACCCAAAATGCAATGTTTATCCAACGAATATTGCATCCAAAATAAATCCCCACAGCTAATCCACTCCAAGGCACGCGGAAGCAGTGTTTTTTTTACATCCACGTGTCGCTATGAGGCGCATCACTGCCTATTCAAGGAATCACCACCGAACAGTTTTACCTATATGAAAACCATTTACAGTTGCAAAACCCACCTCTTCAGACCATCATTTATGATTTCGCCTTTCACCGTTGTTGTGTTGTTGTCCATAGTTCGTTCAACTCTTCAATACCGATAATTTCGTATACTTCGTAACACTTAAACAATCCATCGACAGATACGAGGAAACTTCCTTGTGACTCAACCCCGTATCTCACTCGCATCGTGTATACACACAACAATGTGTAATTCCTCCTTGAATGTTTAACATCGTATGTCGATTTCAATTGCAAAATACATCCGGGGAAATCTTTCCACCTCAATTCTAGAAGTCCAAGTAATTTCTTTGATGGCATTGATCCACTCAAGATTGATGCGCACTTTCTTACGACATACTCAATCACACTAATTCACTAAATGAATATTCACCAAAATGATTATTCTTCTCGCCCATTCCTCGATTTTCTCGTATTAGTGGCCTTTTACTTTTCATCCGAACTCCAATATGCTCCTCTGTCATGGTACCGGCTTTTGTGCTCCTTTTTCCATCAATGCCACATTTCAAGCCAATTTTCCCTTCGTATCATGAAATACTCCAATGCTTCCTCTAGAACTTCCTCTACTTTCTTTTTAGAAGACCCTTTCTTCTTTAAGCATTTTTCCTCCCCCTTTGACATCAGCTGCAAAGGGTTTATCTTTTTCCTAGTTGGGCTTTTCAATCTTTTCTACAATATTACGATCTCCAGAGGATTTGTTCAGCACCGCTCCATTACTCTAGCCTCTTTTTGTGACGATTGTATTGATTTAACATTCCCCCCGGAACATACCTTCTTGACCGACACAAACTGCCATCGGACTGTTTCCGATCCCATTTCTTTGGAGTGAAACCCTTATTTTATATAGATATATATATATATATATATATATATATATATATATATATATATATATATATATATATATATATATATATATATATCATATCAAATATATATCCGTGCATACTCATCTATTTTTGTTCTTAGATATTCGAATGGTTCTTTAGCAAGAGGTTTTGTGAATAGGCGTCTTTGTTTGTTCGTTGGTGTTGTTACATTCCAACCCCACTAATTTTTGTGCTACTTGCTTCTCTTATAGTTGCATTATTGGGATGTGTTTACTTTTGAATGAAGTACAGGATTTTTTGGATATACTTATTGTATTTGTATTGCCGTTATTTTGAGAATAGTTCATCAATGCTTAACTTCATGTCTTGAGAGTTTGTTTCATCCACATTACTTCTTTTGCAACATAGATGTCATTGCCATGTATTCTCGCTTTTGTCGTAGGTAGAGAGATAAAAGTTTTCTCGTCAGTCATGCCACCAAAATTTTTCCCAAATAAAATGTAATTCCAATTTTGTGCTTTTCCTATTATCCAATAATCGCCAGCTCAATATGATTGTGGCGTCGTCAATGAAGTTTTTCTTGGATACCATAGCTATAATGTAGTTACCTTGTGATACCTAAATATTTCGTACTAAAAGTAACGATTTTGTTTCTGTTGCTTTCGATGCTATAATTGCGTGAAAAAGGACATTGGTGAGGGTCGAAAAATGCTTAATGAGCATGCTCATTTGGTGATACTAAAAGAGTCTTATCGAACAAAATTGAATGTCACCAAAGGTATCAGCTAAAAGTAGTATAGATGTTGTGTTGTATTCAAAGTCCGTCACTAACACAGCGATTTATAATGACAGATAGTGACCATCACCATTTTATGTGAGCACGGTGATGTACATTAGCCTCCATCACCAAAATTGGAATGTCACCAAAGGGCGCCACCAAAAATAAAGGTTGCGTGACATTCAAGGTTTGTTTATTAGTTGACGAGAAGGATTTAATAGTGATCACACGACATATATGAATAACAATGATTTATTGTAGATGGACTTTATGACTACTATTGATGCATATATATGGCGACGCTATTGACCGTCACTATTTCATATCACTAACAAGAATTATGGTGATAACTTATGACTGTTATTTATTGATGATATATATATATATATATATATATATATATATATATATATATATATATATATATATATATATATATATATATATATATATATATATATATATATATGATGGCACACAGACTGGCTACCATTTCATATTTTGGTGAGGGTAGAAAATGTCACTATAAGCTCATTGTGTTGTCATGAGCCTTGTCACCAAAAATTGATCACCATTCTCTATGAATATTAAGGTACTACCATTCAACCACTAACCTCCCCTGAAGTGGTGTGCTGTGTTCTTCTTCATCGAGCTAGCGCCTTAAAAGATTAATATTTTAAATATTATGAATTTTTAAAACTCTATAAATTTTAAATTCTATAACTTTCAATCAATTATAAAACTTGTAAACTCTTGCAAAATATTTTACTTGTGTACAAAATACCATCGAAGGTGCAAGTCCCTACCTAATGGTTATGTAAAGCAGAAAAGTAGGTGGAGCAAAAATTAGTTATGCAGGATACGTTATGTTAAGTTGAATACTCACTAGAAGTGAAATCTTAACATTTATAGCCTACAAATGACTATAATTATCAAAATCCCAAACTTCCGTAACTACACCAAATATCGATTCTCACACTCAGAACTGTGTTATACATAGACAAAGATGAAATCTTCTCAAAACACTGATTTTCATGCCAAAAAGTAAAAACAAGATAGAGTAAATATGATATAAATTATGAATAATGAGCTACATGCTTGAATTCAACTAGTTACTTTAGAGTGTAGAAAACTAATCAGATGTTTCTGACATTAATTAATCTAAGACACAAAACACATTAATCAATAAATAATGATTTTGGAAATGGCAACAACTAAACAAATGTTAAAATTATGGCACAAAAGTTTCAATATGAAGAATTAAAAGAGTAACAACAAAATATTCATAATTTCTTACACTTCCAAATCTTAAACACCAAGCATAATATCAAAAGATACAATTGCATTGATATTGTATGCCAATTTTACCTCTCAATGATAAATTATGTCCTCCTACAAGTACTTTAATTAGAAAAAGGGTGTGAAAATAAGAACTTCAAAGCAAAAATAATTCACATAATACAAAAATACACTTCGAGAGTTTTTTGAACCCATGTATCCATGTAAATACACAAAGCCCAATCACCTCACAT
Organism: Pinus albicaulis; assembly: GCA_034641835.2. NCBI lineage: Eukaryota > Viridiplantae > Streptophyta > Pinopsida > Pinales > Pinaceae > Pinus > Pinus albicaulis. The sequence goes on along the minus strand of CM076579.1, from coordinate 1,470,469,583 downwards.
TTCTGCTTCTCTAGACCACACTCAGTCAGCTTCCAAAGCTTTTAGTTTAAATGGAATCATCTAAATTTGGTCGGATTTTCTTTTGCCTTAATATTTTGTGAATATTACCACAGAAACAAAAGAAGTTTTAAATAAGAAAAATATATTAAAAATAAAACAACCAACCACACACAAAATGGCACTAAGCTTATGACTTGCTTCCTTCCCAATTTTAAACATAATTCAGCATGTTGTCTCTCCTTGATGGCTGGCTTGTATTCAACCATTACAATTGTTTCGCAAAACATGTTCACTGTGGGGAAAGATTTATCACCACAAATAGGCTGGTTATTACAGCCATGAACTGAAACAGTGAGATGAACCTCCATATCCGCAGTATTCAATTTCAGATTCCTTACATTTTAATGTGGTAATTTTTTATTTTTATTTTTAATTTATAAGCATTACATAATTATACTTTAAAAGACACATTAACAAGTTGTGACATATGACCATCACACCATAATCTCATTAGTGATGGAGAGCCACCAACAGAGTTTATGACTCCCAACATAAGAGTTCTCAAATTTATTAAAAAATGTTCACTGGTTTGAGTTTGGCCAAATCCTAGTCAAATCTTGCTATGTTGACTCAAGATGAAATGTGCTTAATTATGTTTAATGTTTAACAACAAGTTTCTAGACCCAAGATTTCAGTGCTGCGTTGAGATAGAAATGAATTCTCCGGCATATTTTTGGACAAATTCTTTCCTTTATGTGTTCTCGAAGGAGAGAATTTGAACTAGCCTCTCCTCTTAATAAGCACCGGCTAGATAAGCAAATATCAAACTAAACCAATGTATCCATCAGAGTTGTTAACAGTGGGGCATTCAATCTCGCAAAAAGATGCTCAAAACTGTATTTGAATTCAGCAATTGTTTTTTGTGTTGTTGCATCCATAAGCACAAACAAAATTTTTCATCAAAGAGTCTGAACACTAATATGCTGACTTGTGACCCTGATTTTCACCAACTAGCAACCACTATTTTTGCAAATTCGTATTTTAATTGTTGAGTTTTATGCTAATTTTCTACGGGATAAATCCAAATCGCATTTTTTAGACTTTGCTCTATTGCTCTAGGTCCATGTTCTGTAGACTGCAGCCTTCATCAGGATATAAATTTTTGAAAACTAATTTCTTTGAAAATCGAAAACTTGTACCATGATATAAATAGGTAACCTTGAAGTAACCCTTCTAAATTCAGGTTACCCTATTTCGAAGATCCCTCCAATATTTTGCCCGTATATGAAGTTGCACACAGCACCCAGGATTGGTCGAGAGCGCAATAGTTACAGCCTTTTAAAGTGTGGGTCCCACTTGAATTCATAGAAGATATTTAGTTTTGTCCAACACCTTAAGTCACTAATTTTAAAGAAGTCAATCAAGCAATGCTAAAATCAATTTTTAAAAATTTGGCATATGTTCCCAGTTAATAGATTATAAATACTAAATACCAAATATCAAGTGTATTGTAATAATGAGCAAAACAAAGAGACAAGAAAGCAAAAAAAGGAAATAATATTAATGTATGATCCGTTGACCAAAAGTCAGAGTTCACATAAGGTATGGTAATTCGTAATAACATGAAGTAAGCAAGCACCTTAGCCTTGGAAATATGACAGACATGGCCTATCCAACCTCTCCCTTGCATATTCTCAAATTCATTTCTTCACCATTATCATGTTTGTGTTGTTTATTCTGAAGGTGAAGAGCCACATGGCACCTAGGGTATCACTACCCACCCAAGGACTTGCATTTACCCCCAAATCTGAATACACACTGCCGCCATTTTTTCAATCTTGGAGGTTTTCGTTTGACAAATTATCATGACGCCCTATCAAAGGGCGACAAGTCTATTCACTACTCCGGTAGGTGACATTTCGCTTTCTTTTTGTCCCAATATTAGGATGAGCACAAGAAAGTATACCACAAATGTCACCATGCTGCCATCCGGACTAAAAAATAATTGTTCATATTTAAAAAGATTTGACCTAGATTCTACATGAATTATCATACCATAAGAGCTATACATGATGATACAGATAATTACACTAGTAATAGTCTAGTGACATTAATGAATTAAATACAGACACACAATGTTTAAACAAATAAATGTGGTTGGGGTTAAAAGGCTTATTAGATTTACCATCGTATATTAGATTTAAAAAATAAAATTGTACCCCCAGGTTAAACCGCAGGCTACATAACTCAAAATGAACAAAGACATACATAGAAATGATGAAGATGATGAGTTGATTTTGAGAAGCATATTAGAATAATATTATCAAACATAAGCTAGAAAACAAGTGAACTTAAAGTTCAAGAATCCAATAAGTTTGAAATTTGGTTATCACTACAGAGGTTCCCTCCATGGCAAAGCATACTTCAAATGGGAAAGTTGGAACAAGCCTGCCTCAAATGGTTCTGGGTGATGAGAGGAAATCCATGGATTAGACATTCCTATTTCTTTGTCGTGTCCTTATTGATGATGCATCCTGGGAATTATGTAACCATCTTGACGTTGCTCCCGAACATGGTCCTCATGCATCAACATATAACATGAGATAGAAAAGTGAGTTGTTTTTAAAATTCCACCAGTTTGCGACATACCAGTACCCATATCCATCATCAACCTTTACGTATGTTCAAATAGAAGAGATTTTTTTGAATGTATTGATTTAGATATTTGTCTTCCATGATGGTTGTTAATAAAAGCATTAGACATCGAATCGTGATGGAATGGGAGAACCTTCGGAATAAGTATGAGACTTTCAAGGCTAAGAAAGCGCTATCATAATCACAGCACAGACCAAGCCAAAAGTTTATTCAGCAAAGCATTTGATTCGATTTGGAAAACATTTCCAAAGATGGTAAGAATCATTAGACATTCAAAGGATTAATACGTTGGAAATGGGCAGTACTACAAGCTTGTTAAGATTTGCCTGAGAAAGGGGTAGCCATGATATTAAACGCAAGCTACCCAAGAAGCATCCCATAAAAACACATTCATTTATGGTTTAAAGGGAGGATGCCGAGAAAAATTACAAAGAAATGGGCCAACATCAAGCAAAAGGAACTCAAGCAAACACCATAAAAGCATCATTATATCACATAAACAATCAAATGATGCTAAAAAATTCTAATATTTCCAAAAGAAGGTTAAGGCTAGATCGAGGATGGTCCTCTTGGTACTCTTATGAAGGTTGGGACCAATGTACACCGAAAATTCAGTCAGATATTTCATATTCTGGAAGTGTTAGTAGACAAAGAACAGTCAAATCGGAAAGAAGAGAGGAGTAAACGGGCTGAAGTGGAGGAAAGATCTTAGGAGAAGCTGTGTTGTGAATAATGGCTAAAATTTTTACTTTCACAGAAAATTTTTACAGCCATTTCATGCAGAATAAAACAACTTCTAACCTGTAAAACATTTAATGCTAGTTGTTGGAGCCTCCACCGAAGTAGGATGTAACAGGATGATGTGAAACCACGGAGGAAGAAGATTCAAAGAAACCCCATTTAAAGAAGAAGCTGCATGAGTTGCAAAGGAACGTAGTCTTTGAACAGAGAAAGTATTTGATAGGACAAGTGCTTGTGTACTCTGCAGAGAGTTGATAGTCCTGATGACTAGAAAAGGATCAATGTTCCAGCGAAACATGGATTTGTCTAACCTTCCCAATGCTTGTCTCATCATTTCAAACATCAGTACCTCACCTGTATATTCTAAATATACTGCACCCCAAGGGTCTTCAAAATTTCATTTAAATTTCAACATTAGGACTAATGACATCCTAGTCAGATGAAATGTAGTACCACCTCAAGGGTCTTCAATGGTTTGTAAATTGCTATGAACAGGGACTGAATGGCATCCTAGCTGATGAAATGGATTTAGGAAAGACCATTCAAGCAATGGCATTCTTAACTCATTTAGTTGAGGAAAAGAACATATGGAGACCATTTCTTTTGGTTGCATCTGACTGATGAAATTGGAAGGTTCTATATTGATTTGACATATCTCCCTTACTGGGGTAATGAATGGATTGTACTTTGAAAAAATATAAATCCTAAATGACTTTATTGAGGGGAAGCAAGTTTTCCTATACTTGTCACAAGTTACCAGCTCCTTGTAAGTTGTAACTGATGCGAAGTGCTTAAGGCGAGTTAAATGGCTATATATGGTTTTAGATGAAGTTGAACTGATTAAGAGTTCAAATAGTAAACCGTGGAAAATTCTCTTGGATTTCAACTATCGAAATCACCTTTTGCTTACTGAAATGCTCATTCAAAATAACATGGCAGAACTTTGGGCACTGCTTTATTTTATCATGCGAACATTGTTTGATAGCCATGAGAAATTCAATGAATGGTTCTCCAAAGGCATAGAAAACCATGCAGAGCATGGAGGCACTTTGAATGAACGTCGGCTTAATCAACTACATGTTTTCCTAAAGCCTTTTATGTTGCATCAAGTAAAGAAAGATGTGATCACCGAAATGACCAATAAAAAGGAAGTAACTATGAACTGTACATTGAGCTCTTGCCAGCAAGCCTTTTATCAGGCTATCAAGAACAAGATTTTTGTAGCCGAATTACTTGATAGTGCCTGAGTTCATATAAACTACAAAAAAGGTTGAAAACCTCATGAACATTTTTATCCAATTGTGGAAGGTATGCAATCATCTAGGATTATTTGAAAGGAATCAAGGGCACATGTTTATGAACTTCTAGCAAATATAGAATTCTCTTTTACCACCACCTTTTGGTGAACTGGAAGATATATGCTCTGCTGGAAGTCGAAATCTCATCTCATACCACATTCCCAAGCTAGTCTACAGAGAGGGTATTCAGAGTCTACCAATGTTCTGCTCTAGATCAGTTCATGGTTTTTGGCAAAGATGTTTGAACAACTTGTTTAATGTCTATTTGCCTGAAAATATTCATTCATAAATTTTTCAATGGCAAGCAGAAGGGGAATCTGCTTTTCCTGCTAAAAGTGGGACTTTAGGCTTTTCTCGGATGATTGACCTCTTGCCAGCTGAGGTTGCTTTTCTTGCTACAGGTTCAGTTGTGGAGCAGTTGCTTTGTTCTTTTGCGAAATGGGATCATCAATTTTTAGGCGAAATTATTGAAGGCTTCCTGGAAAGTGAGAAGGATATCTTGCAGTATGATCAGAATGAAGAAGACAAAGTGAGAGCTGTCAGTAGATCTCTGATGCTGCCAACACGTGCAGAGTCAATCTTTTGAAGAAGAAAGTGTACTTCTGGTCCTCTAAATGTACAATATGAAGGATTAGTCGTCTCCCATCGAGACCGTTTTCTTAATAATACTGGACTATTAAAATCTGTTTATTCATTCATTATGCCAATTAGAGCTCCCCTAATTGATGTCATCTGCTCAGACAGGGGTTTTGCATATTAGAATTCAGAACTTCATCATCCATTGATGAAAAAGCTTCTTGTTGGTTTTGCTCGTACATCCAAGTTCAATGGTCCTACAAAACCTCGGGATCCTTATTATTTGATTAAATAAATAGACTCAGATTTACTCTCTGAACACCCAGTTCTTCAGCTTACAAATACAATATTCGGATCTTCACCTCCTTTGCAAAGCTTTGATCTTGCAAAAATGCTTACGGATTCTGGGAAGCTACAGACATTAGATGCCTTGCTAAAACACCTCCGTGCTAAAAACCATTGAATTCTCATGTTTTCTCAATATTCTTGCGGACTACATGAATTACAGGAAGTAAAAATATCTTCATTTGGATGGATCTTCAACCATAATGGATCACCGTGACATGGTCAGGGACTTCCAAAACAAGCAAGATATATTTGTCTTTTTGTTGAGCGCAAGATCTGAGTGCCTGGGAATCAATCTCATAGTTGTTGATACTGTTATATTTTATGAAACTGATTGGAATCCAACTTTGGACTTACAGGCCATGGATAGGGCACATTATCTTGGACAAACGAAGGAGGTCACAGTGTACAAAGTGATTTGCAAGGAGACTATCGAAGAGAAAATTTTGCACAGAGCTAGTAAAAAAAATATTGTTCAGCAACTTGTTGTGACGGGGGGTCATGGACAAGATGATTTACTGCATGTTGGAGACGTTGTTTCCTTATTGTTAGATGATGCTCAGCTGGAGCAGAAGATAAAGGAGCAAGGACGTATGCAGGGTAAGGATAGGTAGAGAAAGAGAAAGGGCATGTCTAATACAACAAAAGCTATTCGGATCAATCCTGAAGGTGATGCTTATTTAAAGGATTCTGTAGTAGCACAAGAGAATGATATTGAATTATATACTGGAAAGGCAGGAACTAGAAAGAGAAAATTTAATTTGGAGAGGAAGCCATATTCAAAACCTAAAAATGCATAGAAAACTATGAAGGATTCAGAGGTACCTCTAGAATAAATTGATCCTAAACATTTGAGAACAGATGGTGATTCTGAACAGAAAGGTTGACCTGGGAAGAGAATGAATAAGAGTGCAAATGACGTCTCACAACCAGGCAGACCTGTTGAGAAAGTTAGAGAGGCTGCAGAATCCCCTTCTTTTGTTAATACAGGTAATATTGATGCCAATGCAGACATTGAAGAAGAAAATTCTTCTCACAGTTGGTATTCTCCAAGATAGAAGCCCATTTGCTGGATGGTTTTTGTTGTGATTTTTTCATCAGGAATGGATGGCCTTCGTTGTGATTTCTACAAGGCCATGTTAGACACAATAAAAGCTGATTTCTATTGTTTGACAGTTGAAGAATTCTCTTCTAAATGCTATCTAAGTCTCTCAATCAAGGTCTTAATAAACTCATTACCAAGAATGTAGCTAGGGGCACGATGCACCATTGTATAATGGAGGTTGGAGGCTCATTACTTTCCTCGGTGTTTCATACAAGATCATTGCTAAAGATATTTTTTTTTCTATTAGTCATGATCTTGTTTAGGAGGGAAAATTTGAAAATTAAAATTTTGGATTTCCCTTCAAATATCTAGGACTAATCATCATGACAAATTGTATATAAGGGCATCCTCCTTCCTTATTATAGATCATCAAAATGGCTCTCAAGTGTTTGAGGCATCTGAATGCAGATGGAGGACGAAGGAGTGATTTAGTTTGGGTTTTCTCTTCTGTCACAGGCCCGTGAGTCTCATGAGAGACAACCACAGTACCTAAAGGGTTATTTAGGGCATCGTTGAGGTTGGTCATATCTTCTTCAGTAGGTCAAATGGGAGCTGAAGGCAGTCACTGTAATTTAGGACTGTCGCAGGCCTATATTAATTGTTATATGAAGGTCGAGCTTCATAAGAGAGAGCCACAGATCTATTGTTAGAGCTTGTGTTAGCTCATTGTAATAGTATTACATTACAGACCTTGTTTGAAGGCTGGCCACAGCTGATTGAAGTGTTTTCGATCAAGTGGAAGAGGACCAGAACAACTCCTTGCATGTCAAGCTCAGTCACAGTTACGAGGAGGGTTTTGATGTAGTTAAAAATGACTTGTAAGAAGCCCTAAAAAATGTAACTCTCTTCAGTATCATGTATGCAGTTCATGCTAGATTTTTGTTCCAAATGGATCATTCATTTGTTCAAGGGTTGTGATGCTTGCAAGTCATTATTGACTTTGATCCGTTGTACTCTTTTTCTCTCTCTCTCTCTACTGAATACTTTGATATGAGATAATAAGAAGAATTGATAAAGAGTTTTCCCCTTCTTGGGGTTTTTCCCCAGTTGGTGCCATATCCATGTGTCCTTGGCTTTTCTTTTGCATTTAACACTTATGTTCTTTCTTTAGTTACTGTCAGTATGATTAATGTGATTGCTAATTGGAATAAGATGGACTAATAAATGGGCTCATATGGAACTCTGAAGTAACTGTCCTAAGAAAAGAACATGTTAATCAAATTTAACATGGTTTCAGAGCTCCAAGTGAGGACAAGCCGAAGCATGAGGGTAAGAGAAAGCAATCACAAAATGAAGTTTGAAGATAAATCTCCATGGTCTCCTTCCATCTGCAAGTCTGGGCATATTCATTAGCTCTCTTCTCTGAAGCAAGAGCCTAAGAGCTCTGCTTGATGAGAATCTTCCTTGGAGACAGAACTTTTGTTCTAAAACAAACAGCTAGGAGGCTTAAGGGCATTTTAGGAAAAATTTGGCTCAGATCTCTTACAAGTCTCTGGCATCTATCGCAGAGGTAAGTAAGAATGTTTTACATACTCGATAATTTTGAATTTGGTTAAAAAGGGCTCAGCTGGTTATTCTTTTTCTAGATCAAGACTTTTCAGGTTAGACCAACAAAGGAGATAAGTCTATTAATCTGGATATAAACTAAACCTTTCATTTTTTTTAATATTCTGGACCAACATAAAGTGTAGTGGGTTATGGGCCATGGCAAAAACTCAAAGCTTTGTAGGGCATTAAAATTCTGAACTTTAAATGACACTTTTTTTCTGGACTGTGTGTTTTGAGACTCATTCTTCTGAAGTTTTCTTTTGGATCTCTACAAGGGATGACCTATTCTGATTAAGGTATCCCTGATATCTTGACATTAAGGATCTGTCACAACTTGCAGTAAAATCAACATTCTGAATCTGACCTCCATCCATAATCAAGTTCCAAGTCTCTAAAATTCATTCACGACAAGGCAAGGATTAGGCTCTTGGATCCCTAAGTTCTATTATTGAAGCAGACATCTGAACTCAAGCAAGATAGATTATGTCTAGTGCATATATATATTAGTGTCTACATCTCTCAGTAGACTCCATTAGGATGACCTAGATTGGCATCATCAGTCAGCATCAACAGTAGTGATGTATATTTGGCATTCTTGCTATCCTTAGGCAATTATGGAATTCTGGATAGTTTTTTATCAAGTTAGGATCACTATCAATAATGACCATGAAATCGAAGCATGTAAAAATTACTGTGACAACAAGGCACCTGTGTATTGGGATTTGATCTAGAAACTTATGAAGTACATCATAAGATCATTGCAGATCAAAAATATGATGTGGGCAATATTTACCTTTGTCAAGCATCATCCCACTCTAAATTGACTTTAGGTCAACACTCCTATGACAGACTACTGTATATATCCCTGACTCGCTTGCTGTAGTATGGTTGGATTTGTACATGGTTCAGATCAGTATGAATGGCATCGATTATTTGCCTTCAGTCCTGCATCTCTAGTTGTATGGTATGTTCCAACATAACCTCAATGCACAGTATGTACGGAAGACATAGTTTATACAGTTGGCATGCTTGGTTGCTATGAACTGATTGGTATGTCCATGTGCTCAGATTGGCAGTTTCCGGTTGGTATGGTCCTATGGCCCGATTGGTAATGCTTGGTTGCTATGGTCCTATGGCCCGATTAGTATGGCATGTATGGCTCAGTGATATGGCACGACAACATGGCCCAGGGGTGTATGGCCCACATGGCCCAGAATGGCACAGTGGTATAAGGTTCACAAAACAGTAGTAATATAGAAGAACATTATTGGTATTGGCTTATTGGTATGGCACCATCTTAAGTATATATACAGAATCATTTGGCATTGGACCTTCAGTGGAGACCCTCTCAGAAGCTTGTCATGAAGTCTACTTAATACCTTGTCAGGGTTTTCTATCCCCAAGCAAAGAAATTCGGGTTCAACTCAGAATATATCTCATTGGCTAAAGGAGATAGTGTTAATCCAATGACCTTGTAAATTATATTCAACGTGACTGAAGGAATTCAAATTTCTGGTATTTTCTTATTGAAAGAACTGTGTTGTGTTCAACATGAATGAGTTGGAACAGCTTCATACTTTGAAATATTGCAGTACTAATCTCCAAACGTTCCTATAGGAAAAGCCCCTGAATTTATTATGTCAAGACTCCCTAAATTTAGACTGCAATATTAAAGACAAGTTCATTGTTATGAACCCGATACATGAGGGTCGTTTTTGTTTCTAGGATGGGCAGATTTCTCATTCAAATCATCGTTCCATCAGAAGAAACTCTTTAAGTCACGCTCTTGAAAGAAATATGAAATTGATCTTATTATCTCCTGTCATCCAAAGGAGTGAAAAGGAGAAGAAGTGCATGGCACTCCAGAACTGTTCTTTGTACCAACCTCCTATCAGCATATATACTTTGAAGAAAGGAGGAGATTCAAATTCTGACATCTTCATGAAGAATAGTCTTATAGACAAGAATGCCTGAATAAGGTAGACTCTTCCTTATCATGGATTGAATAATCTAATACACTAGTAATAGTCATCTAACTATGAAGGTTCATACGCTGCGTCAAAGAAGATATTTTTAATGATCTTATGGGAAGCCCAACATTGAAGCAGAGCTTAAGAAGAAACTATATCTCTGGATTAATATCAGACTGAAGATAGTTTGATAATTATGTTTTTCCCTTCTCGATATTCAGAGGGAGCCATGAAATTGATATTGCTTGATGGATACAATTCACGAATATCTGCTTATTCTGATAAAGCACTACAGAGAGCTGTTGGTCAGACTGTATGGTAAATAGCAGAGAATGCATTGTTGTATCTCTTGAGGAATGAAGTCAGTCACTTTGAAAAGGAATGAAGCAGTCAACATGGCCATAATCTCCACAACAACCATTCATGCCCCCATTGTTGAATAAGATGCAGAGAATCATGTATCTTACAATAGATACTACTTTATGTAGTACGACAAAGGACTTTACTATGGTAGAACTCTACATGTTTGATCACATTAATAACTTATCCATTAAGTGGGTGGATCTTATGGCGAGCAGGCTGCCAGGTGAACTCTTTGCCCTCTGAAAAGACAAGCTTAGGCTTGTGAACTCCCTTTGTAAGAGGGAGTAAGAAAAAATAAATATTTTCTTCATCCTGAGATGCAAGAAATAGAGAATTGCATTTTTCTGCTAAGATCTCTAGAAAGTTGTGTACTCTTGTATATGCTTCTAAGTGGAGAAATAAGGCTTCCATTGTCAATTTAGTCAGCAATATCATCACCTAGATATAGTCTTGGTTGTCAGAAAGCAGCCTGGCACTAATCCCTATATGAAGGGATTCTTGACTGAAGACTCGGCTCTGGGAGCTCTTAGAAGGCTTGGGGTACTTATTGAGCTATGAGAAACCATAGGGTGAGTGGTTGATCGTCCCCTACGATTGCGGTCACATGTGTGTAGGGTGAATGGTTCACCTTCCCCTATGGGTGATGAGATATGCATAGGATGAGTGGTTCACCTTCTTCTGCAGATACCCCAGTGAGAGATGCATATAGGCATCTATTGACATGTCAGTGGGATGTGGTTCGTCCTTTCCCCACATGTAGGATCCTTCCTACTATTGTTGGTTTGCATGCATGTAGGAGGTGGTTCATCCTTTCTCTACACTCGGTGTTTTTGCATGCGTGTAGGAGGTGGTTCATCCTTTCCCTACTCTCAGTGTTTTTGCATGCATGTAGGAGGTGGTTCATCCTTTCCCTACATGTGATTTTGATGTGTGTTTGTAGGTGTGATTTCTCCTTTCCCTACGTGTGATTATGAGTAGGAGGTGATATATTCTTTCCCTACTGGTGTTTCTGTATCATCCTACCCATGTAGTCTGGGCCACATGGTAAGTACCTCTCATCTAGCCAATGAGTTGGGAAAAGTGGTTAGGGAACATAGCACTACCGATGGACGCATCGTGTACTATCGTACTCCCTATGTCTAGGATGTGTGTGTTCTTCAACATGATCACTTGGGATCAAGTCCGATTGGAAGTTCACTCTTTCATTTTATGGACTGACTTTTGTCAATAGAGAGTGGCAAGGTCTTGTGACTCACTCTCGATCAATTATTTTTCATTATTCATATCAGTGTTCAGCATAGAAGAGCAGAGATGAGATACAAAGATGGTTCATGACGACAGGATGGCATGATGATCTATGGCAGCAAATGGATTGGAAGGTTGAATTCTCCCTACTTGAGAGGGAGTGTTAAATTTTTCAACTAGGGCCAAATTCAACTTTGGTTTGCTCAGTTGATGGAGATAACAATCCCATTGAATTCCTCTTTTTGAGAGGACCAAAATCAATCTAAAGATCATCAAATTTTTCCTGATGAAAATATTTGCTTTTCTATTGGGCATGATCTTGTTTAGGCAAGAAAATTTGAAAATTCAAATTTTGAATTTGGCAGGAAATTTTGAAAATTCAAATTTTGGATTTGCCTCCAAATATTTAGGACTAATCATCATGACAATTTTTATATAAGGGAATCCTCCTTCCTCATTACAGATCATCAAAAATGGCTCTCAAGTGTTTGAGGCATCTGAATGCAGATGGAGGACGAAGGAGTGATTTAGTTTGGGTTTTCTCTTCTGTCACAGGTCCATGAGTCTCATGAGAGACAGCCGCAGTACCTAAAGGGTTATTTAGGGCATCATTGAGGTCTGTTGTATCTTCTTCAGGAGGCCAAATGGGAGCTGAAGGCAGTCATTGTAATTTAGGACTACCGCAAGCCTATATCAATTGTTATATGAAGGTCGAGCTTCATAAGGGAGAGCCACAAATCTATTGTTAGGGCTTTTGTTAGCTCAGTATAACAATATTACATTGCAAACCTTATTTGAAAGCTGGCCACGGCTGATTGAAGTGTTTTCGATCAAGTGGAAGAGGACCAAAACAACTCTTTGCATGTCAAGCTCAGACGCAGTCAAAGTTCTTAGTTTGAGTGATGCTTTATATATATGTAATTATGCTTTTCTGATTCTTTTCTTCGACAATGCTTTATTGTATATGTAATTACACTTTCCTTTTTCCATTGGTCCTTGCATCTATTAAATCTGTAATTATCCATTTATGCCCTAAATATATATGTAATTATGATTTATTATATACGTAATTACATTTTAGCAGAAAATGCTACTATTATATATGTAATTTTGAAATTATTATATATGTAATTATGCTCTTGAATAATTGATTGAAAGAGATTCTTGCCCCCCAACCTTGTGCTTGGGGAGAAACCCTCATCCATATGAATGAGTTTCACGTTAAAACCCTCTGGTCCATCGAGCAACTCTGTTATGAAGTTATGGTTGTCTCGATGGGGGGCAAAAGATTAGGGCTCAAGAACATATTGAAACCCATTTGATTTGATGCCAAAAATAAAGGCTTAATTACATATATCATGAGATATATCCTTGTATATGATATTATTCTAAGATTGAGTCGCTTACTGACAAATAGGAAGGTGCCCCACCCAAACACACACCTTTATTTAAGGACCTTCTCAGAGCTAGTGGGTATGGTGGTCCTAGACAGCATAGCTTCAACAAGTATTCTTGTCCCCATGGCAACCAGTGTCCTGAGGGAGAAGGGAATAAGAAATTTCTTCAAGCAATCACACAAACAATAGTATTCAAACAAGCTTTCCCACCCACTACCGCTATCACTCCTACTACTCACACTGAACTACACCTACTGACCTTACTACACTTGGTTCAATCAACACTTGCTTCATATGGTAGAACTGGCTTGTATGCATAGTGAATGTTGATTGTGTCTCTAGCAGGATCAACCTTAGATCCAGTGTTTGATGTAGTGGGTTAAGCAGGTGATGAAGGAGATAAATATGGAGGACCAAAAGGTTGTAGAGCTAGATCATATTTTCCAGTTACTCTGTCATTCCCTCCCTAAAAACGCACGTAAAAGTTGGGTTTTATCCAATAACAGTACTATGAAAGGCATAGGTCAATGGGGTAGCTTGAGTTTTGAAGGTCGTTTTATAAAGCCAACTAGACGCACAGTCATATTGCCATTGAATACACATGTAAAGTTTTGGTTTTGTTGTTACGTTATATGCCTAAATATTCAGTATGTAGTGTAACAAGTACATGTAACCTAATTACACTAAGGGCACATAATAAGCATTTCCATAATACATGGTTTATAGAATAATGCCCATCAATATAACTAGAACAAGGTAGTAGTATTGATCAATATTTGTGATCTACGTAATACAAGTCAATATGTTTGAACGTGGTTACCATTAGTATCCATAACAGCTTAACTCTAGTTTGATTATGGTTCTACTTATGTTTAGTCTACTATAACAATGGAAACAAGAGAAAGCTAAGTTGATTACTTCTATTATGTGAATAGGATAAGCAATGGAGTTATAGCTAGCATCATTTATACAACAAGTTATCATTAGGTGGTAAGTGAAACCAATACACAGTGAAATCAAACATGATGTTTATTTCGTAATCAATTCAACTGCTTGTTACACAGAGTAATGTAAAACAACCCGTAGATTGAATTCCATGTCTAATACTGGTTTGTTTTATTAGCTAAGTGTGTTCCATAATCAAGAACAAGTATATTGTGTATAATTATGAATTTACTGTATCTGTACTGTGAATAGAGTAGAACAACATGTACAACATTAAGCTTCTTGTATTGAGTTAGTGTAAGCATTGATAAGAAATTCAAAAGGATGAAGACAGATGCAAATAAACTTTGAACAAATAAATCTTCAGAGGTGGTGATTCCTGAACATCATCCTTTAATCATGGGGGACACAGAATGCAAGATAAGTAATGAGCAATATTTCCAGTGGGGAAGAGTTTATCAAATGTTCAAGTCAGGGGATTTCTCAGAACTCATCCATAATGATCCTGAACATGACCTCTGTATCAGCATTTACAAGAATGTGACCAAATCAGGCCTCCATAGGATTTCTGCCAGATCTCCTGTTTTTCCCTGTGTGGAGGTAATCTCATAGCTCATACGCCAAGTGGACTTGTCAAATAGATGGATCCTAAACCAATACCAGAGCCCAGTTGGAGGCTACCAGATCTTCAACATATTGTCAAGAAAGTTCCTCCCAGAGCCTGAAGTATGTCTATCTAAGGAATGGATGAAAAGGGCTATGGATGAGGTACCTCCTAGCATGTTACTAAAAAATGGTGGTTTTATCCTAAAATATTTAAGACCAGGATATCAAAGGTTTATCCAACTACTAGATTGAAGTGTCATTTCAGAATATGTTGTTGCTGGCCAGACTCTATGGAGAAAAGGATGGAACCATGTTTCATGAATCATGGGTGCCTATGGTGAATGAAATTTGTACTCCTGGGTCAACATTCAGTTGAAGTGCAATCATGTCCCCTTCATTATATAGAGCTTTCAGGGAAGTGAAGAGTGCCAAGCCTACTAGTTTCTTTATGTCCAGCTACCTTTTGGACTCCATTTGTTCAGAAAATGAATTTCTAGAACTAGAATGGAAATAGTCGAAGTATTTTCCTCCAGTACATATTTAATGCAAGCTCTTATGGGATTACAAGCATAAATAATAGATTACAAGAATATGCAACCATTTTATTGCTCCAGTGTACTCTTTCTTATTTGAGAAAGAGTGTCCATGCCTCTCGGAACAAGCACAGGCAATCATAGGAGGCATTGGAGACTGGTATTTTCATGAACAGGGAATCTACATCAGAGTTTATGCCATATGGTGCATCGAGAGCTCCTCATCTGCTACATTTATATTCTCCGAACAAATTGGTTTTATTGGAAATATTATATCAAACATTTGCTCATCGAGTGACATGTACTCTTAAGAGGGAAAAGAGGTCAATATGGCCTAAGTTGCCTATCAGGATCGGATACTATGGAGTTGATGGCACCAACCAAGCCATGAAAGAAGCCAATGAAATTGAATCATATCATTTTGGAGAGATAAGATTCAGGAGACATGATCTTGAAGCTATGATTATTAGTCATTGTGTTGTTGTCAGCCAGATGCGGTTTTATACTGATGAGAGGGATATTGATGCGGAAATCTTCAAGACACTTATTTATCCATCTGAGGTTAAAGAAAAGCTAAGTCAAGGACCTCAGAAGAAATCCAAACAGACCCATTCTTCACCTATTGTCAACCTCCAAGAAGAAGTTGAAAAGCTCCAGAGGGCATTGGAACAGGTGAAGGAGATGAAGGAAGCATTGGAGGAAGAAGCAGACAGACTCAAGAGGAGGATTGAAGAAGAGCAAGCAGCGAAGGAGGCAGAAGAACAGAAAAGGAAAGCATAACAAGATGACTTGGTGAAACAATTGGCTTTGGAAACTGAACAAAGAATCAAGCAGCAGGAAAAACAAAGGAAAAGAGATGAAGAGCTTCAGAGGAAAAGAGATGAGGAATTCCAAAGGAAGAAGGACTAAGCTATGTGGAAAGGGAAAAGGATTGAACACCTTGACATTCCATCATCTCCAAAGATAAACCCCACTCCTCAGTCTCTAGTGGAACCATGTTAGATTGAATAAATGGAGAAGGAGCATTTTTTCCCCGTGACCATATCTGATCCAATAGTGGTATTGAAAACATTCAATTATGAATACAAGAAGAACAAAGACGACAAGAGAGTTTCCAAAAAGGATAAGGTTGGGAGAGAGATTGCTGAGGAGGTTCTCATTCATGAAACAACAGCTGATCCAGAGATGACTGCAGCTGCCATTATTACCATGGCCCAAGCAACAGGTGATAATGTTGCCAAGTTGAAGGGAAAGGTCTATGATGCTCAACGCTGCTAAGAGAAAGGTCTATGATTAGGGCAGTGCTGCTAAGCAAAGAATTATAGAGCTAGAATTCCAGTAGCAAGGTGAACTAGACTCAGTTAAAGAGTTCAAAGGGAAATCACTTGAGATCCAAGAGGAGCTGAGTTTGGTTCAGAAATAATTCTATAGAACCATTCAGGGCATCAAAGATAAAACTCCTAAGTTTGATGATTATATAAAGAGGGTGGGGCCTGTCAAGGAAGAATTGGAGAATATTCTAAATATGCTAGATGACATCATTCAATGGCAAATACAATATCCTGATGAGGGGGTAGACATTCCTCAGCTCAACGACTTGGAGAAAATAATTTGTTTTTCTGAAGCTTGGAAATGTCTTGACAAGGCTAGAGCCTTATAGGAAAAGGCTCAAGAAGCTTTCAAATTTTGCTTCAAGTTTGAAGAAGAGGTTGATGCAGTCTTAAATAGATTCAAGTTGTCGACGTTCCAGTCAACCTTCGGTCCTATACCTGTGGAGCAGTGCATATAATAAAAGGAGAGAGTGATAGACAGTTGCAAGCAGGAGATCCAGGCATTAAAATTTATCACCAGGGACAACACAATTTATATGAAGAATTGCATAATACAATCCTAATGCAAATTAAAAGGCAGGTGTGTCTATTTCTAACAAGGTTTGCATAGGTACGAGGCTATGGCAGTAAGAGACATACAACTACTGGGTCTATAAGAAGAATGTTGAGTAGTTAATCTAGAACCTGGGTCAATCTAACATTTTTTCCCTTTAATCTCATATAATTTTATAAAATTTTTGGCCAGATGAGAAGTTTCTATTTGTCTAAAAGCCTAAAAGATATTAAATTTTTGGCACTATGCTCCAATGGGTTTAAAATTCATAAGGTCACAACTCCACTAACATTTACAATCAAACTCATAACATAAATAAGCAGAGAGAGACGGAATAAAAGAGAACCATCATATACATACTTGAGTGTCTTTTCCCAACTTCCAGTTGCAAGCAAGTTCATTGCTGGAATCCATGCAATTTCCTTAATAGGTGCATCATGCATAGCCACAGTCACTGGCTGACCCCCAATCAGCAGTGGCCACATTTTAGCTTGTTTATCACAACCAACAGAGAAAACAACAATGCCATCGTCCTTCCATGTCGAGAAAAGAACCTGCCTACGAAGCATTACATAATATAAAAACTTAGAAGCACACTCTGAAACTTCAGTAATGGTTCTTGCCATAAGTAAGCTACATCGTTGGTTCCTGCATGCATATTACAACTTCTGGATAAACTTCACAAGAAAAATGAACAAACAATATAATTCCAACCACAATCTGAAGAACCTCACCGGTTGGTCATGTGACATTGCTATTTTTGGCATTCCAGCCCCAGTTTGAAGGACCTTCCAGCATCTAACCTGCCAATCTATGTTCCAAAATGTAACAGAAGATCAAAACAACACAAAGCACCAGTCCCAAATTATTACAATAATATCACTATCCCCAAAATCTCAGATAAACGAGTCCACATTTCAGTAAATGGAGACAGTTGAGAACACGAGGAAGCGCAGAAGAATGCCTAAATTCACACTTACGATGACCTCAATCCCTCAATTTTTCCCGTTTAAAGGTCCCCGAAAACCATCACTGCAAAAAAAATTATTGCCCAAAAATGCTCAACCCTCAAATCTCTAGGAACTGCAGGCTCTGTTGTTTTTCCAGTACGAGTCTCCTTGCGCTCGTCTCTCTGCCCCCTCATACCTTAGCTTTCCCTCCAATTGATAAGCCACAAAATTTCAAATGCTTAACACACCCACCAAAGTTCAAATGTTTAACATACCTTTCTGAGATATGTTTTGTCATATTAAAAATAAATAAAACAAGTTGTAAAATTTTATTACTTATAAGTGTTGAACATTACTCTAGATTTTTAAGCATATTTTATTTTTTCATTAGAAAAATAGTTATTCAGTTTAATCTAGGCTAAATAGGAGTAATATTTGTAATATAGTCATAATAATCTATTTTTAAGTTTATAGCTAAGCTAGAGAGTGAGACTTTTTTGTGATCTAGGCTAAATAGGAGTAATATTTGTAATATAGTCATAATAATCTATTTTTAAGTTTATAGCTAAGCTAGAGAGTGAGACTTTTTTGTGATCTCATTGTTTGTAGGACTCTTATCGTGATCTCATTGTTTGTAGGACAAAGGACGTGAGTTCGCTAAACTCTACAAAGGTGTACATACTCTACCCCTTTAGATTTTAACCTATTACCTCTTATGAGGAAGCACATGTTCTTAACCATTGTAAGGATATAGAAAAATTTGGAAATTTTCTCCAATATTCAAATATTAGGACCCATGGCCATCTAAAGGTAGAAGCTTCTACTAGAAAAAAAATCCATGAGGTTTGAAGAGAATTTTATTATGCAAAAGCATAAATGGAAACATAGAAAAGATATTGTAAAGAGTACAGTAGTAGAACAAAATCCAAATTCTATTAATGAATGAAATAGAAAATAAATTATAAATTTCAAAGTGATACAAACTAATTAGAATGGTGGTAGCTTCTCTACGAAGAGAGATGTGGCAACTACTCTTAATCACAAGAAAACATTACAAGATGTCAAAACTACCTTTGAACATAAAGTATCATGTCTAAAGATGCAATAACCCTAAAATCCAAAATCCTAGCCCTAGGAAATGATGTGTCAAAAAGGATGTGGGCCCGAAGAGGCTAATTGATATATCAACTTCCAAAGGACACAAATTTTGCATGCAAACTCCATGTAGGACATTTCTTGGACCATTACAATCCATACTACATGTCTTTAGCCTATGAAAAATCCCAAAAATGCAAGGGAAATGCCCAAAAAAGGCACCAGAAGTTTGAGACCTAAAACATTATAATATAACTACCAAGACGTGGAATAATGTTGAATCAATGGAACAAGTGGGTGGTCACCAACATTCTATTGAATCAATTGCCTCCCCTTATGAATAAGTGGTCCATTTTGTGTCGAGTTCCTTCATCAAGTGGGGAAGCTTTTGTTGAATATGGATCCTAGTGAGACGCGTGCACCAAAGTAGGAACATGAGGTGCCTATGAGAGGTGGAAAATATGGTTGAAGTAGCTCCACATAAAATATAAGGTTTGAACCAAAGAAAAGGGAATATTTGATTTAGAAGCATCTTCACCTACAACCTTTGTGTTGGGTTAAGGCTTATATCAGAATGGAGAGTCGGGGGGGCACTTTCAATGGGATCTTAAGAGGTGTTCTTTATGCAAATGCAACCATACCTTATCTCCCATCCTAAACTTATGTAAGGCCCGTTCACCAGGGTATTTGATGAAATTATCTTGGTCATATGATCTTTGTTTGACGCACATGATACCTCGTTAGAAACATCTCTCTGAGGACTACAACTGCTAATGTGATTTCTATGAAATTGCCTAACCTTTCGTGCCCAAAAAACGTCGTTTGGGGCCTCAAAATGGCTCCAGAAGTTCAGGACCCAAAAAAAATGACAAAAATAGTAAATTGTGCTATAATTAAGGAAACTGAAAAACTGAAAGAGACAATCGCGAGGGCCCAAGTGGAATAGGCAAGTGGCCACCAATATCTGCCTCGATCACCTTAAATCGAATTTCTTGAGCTAAATCAATCATCATGACTTAGTTAACTGACACAAGTTGTTATGAGACGAAATTACAATTTATTGTCCAATTTATTTAAGGGAAAAATAAATTAGACGCCTCACATTCCTCACCCCTGGTACATCAAAATTCCTCACCAGTGTAGGTGCATATTTTTTTGTCCTTTCTAGTTGCCAATTTCACTGTTTCTTGTTGCAAATTTCAACACTCCCTCTCAACAAGAAAGGAATTCAATATATCCCCATCCGATACCTTTGGAATGTTCTGCATGCTACACTTCTCTAGTGTTGTTTGCACTTGCAAATCTTGAAACTGAATAGCCTCCGAACAACTGAATCAGTATAATGCATATTTCATCAAAGTATTCTGAATGTTGCTAGCTACTCCACCTGTCTAGTACTGGATTCTCTGCGCTACTGCTCACATCTGCATCCGTGCCCTTTGAATTGTTGCTAACTCTGATTTGTGCTCCAGTGTTTGACATTTGTCACTCTGATTTTTGTCTTGCTGACATTTGACTACATCAATCTAACTGATCCTTCCTACTACTGTTGTATTGTGGGCTCATCATAGCCAGGTTCAATCCATGAGACACGCCATCTCAATGGACCTTGCCCAAATTTCTTATCTTGCGATTATGTATACACATCACCCCACCTTACACCTCGAGGTATGGCTTCTCCCTCTTCCCATCTGGCTCGAAATTTCCCCCTCATGGAGGTCTTTGCTTGAGTGGACGCTTCCACTCGGTCTCCTCTCTGCTTCTCCAATTGTGGCAGCTACTCCACAACCTTCTGAGACTACTTCTCATGAGGATGCATGTTGAGAGGTAATTTATGCTCCCTCTAAACCACCAAGTCTCTAACTTCTGCCTTTCTCCTCAAAGCTTTGCATGCATCTGTTACCTCAAGTGCATATAGGTTCTTGACTCGTGCACAGTGTAATTGTCCCGATGTTACAAAAAATTTCTAAAAAAGAGTTGATTTTAAGTCGATGATATCTCCCTCATTTGAGCTCCGATTCGACCGATTTTTTTTTCTCCATTTGGGTAGATTTTCGCAAGGAATCCAAATATTCTATTGTTTTTTGAAATTTTTACACCAAAATTTCAGATATTCTCTACAAATTTGTCGCCCAAAAAATTCCTGCTTTGATACCATGTAGAAAATCTAACCAATGAGATTCAATCTAATCTTGTAATCTACTAAAACAAGATACTGAATCCTTCCTACAATTTTCAGAAACAAAACATGATCGCACAATCATATATAAGTAAGAGAAATAAATTATCAATTGCAGAACAACATGATGTATTTGGGGAAAGCAACTACTCAAAACCCCTCTATCTCTATTGTGTATTAAGTTAAGGAATCATGAAACAATACAATGCTTAATTGCTCATGAGATTCTCCAGCACTCTGTCAATTGGCTCTTGTTGATCTAGGAAAACTCGGTCTAGTACTTAGCCAATTCTCATCCTTACTTCAACCTGCCTTGCTCATGCAATTCCTAGGGAATTAACTCCTTATTAATTAGGAAAATCAGTCTTCATTGATTGTGCAATCCATCATGGCATCCCAATGACTTTATAATTGCACATGGGAAATTTTTTCTGAATACAACTGATAGTTATGTTCCCATTAACCTCTGTCTCAACTGGGTATTCCTTGAAATTGACATGCATGAAACTATTAATAGTGAATTATCAGTTATCTGATTGATCACTCATTGTGAATTAAATCTAATTTAATTCACTGGACCTCTCACTAGCTCATCATTCAGTTAGAACTTCTTAAACTGATTTTAACTCATTTAATTGAGTTAATTACACTTGCACCCTGTTAGCCCCCTGTTAATTTTTGACAGGCAAATTAGGGGGCTAAATTGTTTATGAGCCTTCAATGAATGCATCTCTCTCAGAGACACATCATCCTTGAAGTCTCCTGTACCTTCGCCTTGTGATGAAATCTCCACTGTTGTATCCATACAAGAAGCCTCTCTGATTGTGACAAACTGTGTTCCTAAAAACCTCCATTTATCCCTTGCACCCCTGCAGAATCCTTCATTTCGTCCCTTTTTACCTTTATCAAAGTCCCCCTTCCTTACCCCCAAATTCCTCTCTAAATCTTCTAAATCATACCCATGCTCCTTCTAAACCACGCATACACCCTTGGTTTAGTTTGATGAACCCTTTTTCCTGTTATCGTTGCCTTTTTCCTAACCCAAAAATGCATTAAAATGGCCCATAAAGCCGTATTTCCCCATAATATGGGTCCTAGCCCCTTCGGCCTAGCCCCCTTCAACCTTTTCCCCATATACCCTTAAGCGCTAAGGCCAAGCGCTTAGTGCCTTGGGACCAATCGCAATCGGAGTATCGGGCGGACGCATTCCTTTGTAACATCATAAAACTCCGATGCGATTGCTTTGGTCTATAAGCCCCGCGAGGTGATTAGCACCGTTGATGTACCACGAAGATCAGACGGCCCGCGCTAATCACAAATCTTATCAATCGCAATGTTTATGTTAAGTCCCCCGATCGGCTCATCACAAATATTTGCAATGCGATCGATCGCAACTTAACTCCGATCATTGTAATCGCAACTCCTCTCCCAATTTCTCTGACCGCACTTCCCTTCGATCACTTTTCCCCTCCGATTGATCACATCGCACATTCTCCCAATTGCGATTGCGATCACCCCCCCCCCCCCCCTTCCGCTCCTTCTGATTACGTCTTTCCGACTTCATCATAGTCGTCCGTCTCCCCACTGATCCAATGGCCATCGCATGTCTCCGCCCAATCGCAATCGGAAGATTAATGATGCCGCCCCTTTATGTCCCCTCCGATTGCGATCCCCCGATCCACATCTCCACTGTTGATCTTCCAGCCAGATCGAACGGCCTGGTGCTAATCGTTTTCCCTTTCTCAATCGCAATCGGAACTTATATAAATGTGTCACCACTGCCCCTTCCCGATTGCGATTCTCCGACTCAATCTCGGTCGTCCGTTGGATCTAAAGATCTAACGGCTCAAATCTAATTGCCCTCCACCACGTCGGGTCCCACCTCGTACGTTCATCTCCACGTGTTTCATTGCATTCTCGACCATTTCCTTTGCATTTCCGATTATAACCAAAGTTTCACATTTTACATTAAAGTTAATATTTCATATTCATTTCGTCCATTTTCATAAAACCATCCCGCTATGTTGATCTCCGCTGTTGAACTTCGTCTTTGGACCACGATCGAACGGTCCACACGCATTTCTCCACCAAACCCTATTATTCATTGCTTCCACCATTTCAATGCATTTTCACCATTATTTCATGTAAAACCACCATTTCACCACCATCGCGCTACCACTCTGCCCACCCTCCGTAACCATCCACCTCCTCCGTGCATGGATTTCTTAACATAGATATGGGTATTTGCAGGGTACAGGAACTGAAACGCTGCCATGATTACACAGTTTTGATACAACGACAAGTTTTCACCGACAGAGATATAAATGAAGTGGAAGAGAGTTCCAGGCACTAAAACAAAGATCTTTGAGCCTTAAACCAAGTTTTTCAAGGCAAGCTACCAGGTCAAAGACATCATAGACCACAAAAAGGATACAAATGTGCAGAAATTAATATATAGCAGGTTTTCTACATCAGCAGAATGTTTTTCCCCAGGAAAGGACGGGTTGCCCATACTGCTTTTATTCTATGCCGTGCTCCAGGGAATATTTCCACCTTAACCACAATCCAAAGCCATCAGAACATTTGTTATGTGGTATGGCGGACTTTCTCCGCCATTTACTCGCCCTTTGCTCATTCTCCAAAAGTACTACAGAGTACTGCAAGCCAGTGTACATCAGAGTCATATCAGAGTAATTGGAAGCCTGAAGAGGATCATTCGTTCACCCAAAGAATGCCAGAGATCAATGCACAGGAGTTAAAACAGAATGGGCTTCAGGCCTTATTTCTTTTCTGAGTTTAATGCTTCATTTAGTATTGCACCTACCTCCTCGGCTCATCTTTTGCTATAAAACTCATGAGAAAATTATTGTAAAGGTTGTTGATGAGATATCTGAGAATTGCAAGTTTTTCTCTTGAGGCATGCTCACTATGTAAAGTTGTAAGATAGGCTGAGGAGTATGTTTTCAAACTGAATTTCAAGATATTGGCAAATGCTGTACCTGAGTGGTGTTGCTCTTAATATGAAAAGCACATTTCTTTGGATCATGGTCTAAAGTTGCGGTGATGTTTTTATGTCTCTATGTTTTATTTCATTCCATTTCAGTTCTTCTGGCTTGCATCATAAATCTGGCATAGGATTTGCCCTTGTTAGGAACCCTATGCTTCTGCTCTCCTTGCCTTAATGTCTTCTGCTAAATGTGTTATCTAAGAATTAGTTTCAGTTAATTTAACCAGTGTAGTGGAAGTTATTGCCTGCTAGCTGATGTATGAGTTAATGAGTCTGCTTCTTAGATGTTCTTGTTAGAGTTTAATTGAATGAATTGGGAACACTGGGAGTGTAGAATTCTATCTCTGTCTCACTAGGATCCTTTTCAATTAATTAAACCTATCTAAGTTTCCCTCAATTTGTTCCTTGCCCTTCTTTGAGAGTTGCCTAAGAGTATGTCCAAGCAGGTCTGGAGTTAAATGACCTCTGACCTGATCTATAGACATAAATTGGTTTACCCTCATTCTTCCACTTTCTTTCCTGATTGTTTCACTCCACCTATCATTTTAGGATCCAATGCTTTAGATGACTAGCCCAACTGAAATTTTGCATATTGAACAGCAAGTAAACCCTTTCCTGACTCCATTTGCCCAACGGTCTTGAATACTATCTGAATTTATCTCTCTTTTCCTAAAATATTATTTTCCTTGCCTTGTCTTATATTGAAACCTTCATTCTTGATTCCCAACAACCAAATCAAAACAAATCAAACACACAAACCTTGTGCCTATAACTAGCCTAACATATTAAATTTGAGCCTCAAAGACATATATACTTTGACTATTACAGAGAGATCCCTCTTTAGACCTAGGAGGGCTAAATCCTAAGGCATGAAAGTGGTTCGATGTTGTCTCATCTTTTGGTCTTGCCAATCTGGCCAAAACATGGGAACCCCAACACACCCCACTAATGCATCAACTTCAACTGGACTGCAAAAATATTAGAATCCCTCTAAATGCCTCATCTTAGATCCTCAACTCTAATTTCTTGAGCTAACTATTGGAAATGTTGGCATTGATGGCAAAGGTAAAGACAAGAGCAGCACCTAAACTATCCATAAGGCAAAAGAGATAGACAGGTAGCAGAGGTAGCAGAAGAAACAGAGGAATTGAAGCAAAAGCAACAGAGGAATTACAGACAGAGAAGTGGAGTTGAAAGGGCCTGAAGGAGTGTAATACAAAGGTTTATTTATGAATTAGGGGTTTAACACAGTTTGCAGATGAATTATTGAGCAATTATTCATTAATTGAGTTTGTATGGCATAGACTTTGATTGAAGACTAAAACCCTATGGTAAAGACTTAATATGCTTGGGGATGAGTTGGAGCATTGCTTAAATGGAAAAGGAGATGGCAAAGGAGGAGCACTTGGAACAGAAACAAGGCAAAGAGAGCATGAGACATGAAGCAGAGGCAGTTTTAGAAGGATCAGTTGATTGGAGATCTGGAGAGGCAGCAGAGGAGCTTCAGGAGCAAGAAGCAGCATTAGTTAAGGAGCAGAGGTATTTGATTTGAGAAACTGGTTATGAGTATGGGAACATATTATAGAAGGAACATTCGTTATTATGGAAAATTTGAATATTTGATTGGAAGTGTGAGTTTCGAAGCATCGATGCTCTCAAAGCAAAGAACTCAATTCAAACCCAGAAATTTCCATTCCACAGTGGAAAAACCGAGGAACCGTCTAGTTAACTATGTGCAGGTGCGTTAGACGCACGTTATGAGCACTTTGGTGAAATCACGGTTAGTGTAACCCATAAACACAGTGGAACTCTGAAGGTGGAACTCGGAAGGCGGAACCATAGTTAAATGCGCAGTGTGAATGGAGCTATGCGTCGTAACAGATGAAAGTACTGTGGCAAAATGCCAATGAACCAAGGGTCAACGTATAAAAGAAGCTGAACCTTTAGTGAAGGAGAGAAACCCCGAGCCAAAAGGGTGGAACCATGAAGAGTGAACAGTAAAGGTGGTTTCTGGTTTTCATCGCACCGCTTTCGTCGGGCAAGCGGTTTTTATGAAATCGGAGCGATTCCATAGAACGAGCGACACGCGTCTCCAAGCGAATTTGCAAAACTGCTCTCATTGTGCGCCATCATGCGTTATTGTTCGCGCATCTTCACTGAGCGATATTCATCCAATCAAATGAGGCGGTGCGATGCGATAACAACCGTCGGATGGAGACGACTGTTAACACTGGGGCCCAGTCCATCACGAAACTATTGAATATTAACCCTCATGCAAGTTAACCGCGCGATTTCCTTTGGATCAAAGGTTTAAAAATAGATGAATTATCCATTGTTGGATCATGAATAAAGTTGCAAGGTGTCTAAAAAGGTATAAGTCAGCGGCATGTTAATGTTTATAACAATTTAAGTGGGGAATGAAATATAGTCTGATGTTATAAAGGTTTTATAAAAATGTCGAGAGTTATTTTATGTTTGATTAAAAGGAAGTTGTACATACAGCAGTTATATAACTGCAATGAACAGGGAACTGAATAAAAGAGAAAACGAAAAAGAGAGTGACGTTGGATGAATGAGGAAGGAAAAGAGGAAGAGAGGAGTGCTATTTGAAATATACTTTGTAATTTGAATGAATGTTTTAACTGTTTATATTGTTTGTGATGTAATTGGTAAGTCTCCAGAGAAAGATAAAATCCCACTGTAAAGTTGAAATGGTACATTTTCTCTGAGTAATTTGATAAAAGAGAAGAGAATGCAGAATTGAAGAAAAAGAAATAATCAAGCAAATATGAATATTGGAGTACAGTAAAAGAAATCAAAGGTACAGAACAGAGCTGATATCCAAGGTAAATCAGCAAATGTTTCTTTATGAAAAAGAGGGAGTTGAAGCTTCCTTGCAAGTTGTAGCTTGTAGAATTTGAGGTTGGAGCCTTCTATAGGTTGGTGCTTACAGAAAACTAGTGGTGAGAGGGAGTTGGAGCTTGCCTTTACATCACAGCAATAATAAGATGTGGTTTTCTCCCTTTATGGGTTTCCACTTATATCTGGTGTCTCTGTGCATGATGTTTATGTTAAGTCCCTATATTAATAGTGTAGTCCCTTATTATGTTAGTGTATCCCCCCTTATTGTTATTATTGTACCCCTGTAACCCCCATATTGTTATTATTGTGCCCTTACATTATTATTGTTAGGTCGGCTAGGATTACATTGTGGCCCCACTAGGATTATATTGTGGCCCCATGGACTCCTATATATAGAAGGAGGTATTGTTCATTTGTATCATCCAAGAATTGTTCATTTATGTAATGTATTGGAGGTTTTCCCCTCGAAGTGGCTCATTTCTAAGGCGTTGATATCTCTTTTCTTCTCTTTTTGGAGTTGGTTACACAACATTTGGTATCAGAGGTTTGGATTCTATGGTTTCACTGCTCCAAACAGGTCATCGTGGCATTTTCGCTATAACTTTTTTTCTACGAAGTTTCAGAATCTGAAATTTTTAGGGTGCGAAGAAAACATCCTGAGGAAGCTTTTATAAAAATTTCAGAGTTTGGTTCGCAATAATTTCGGAGATATGATCTGTGGAAGTCAGGTATTTTTTCAGGATCCTAAACAGGTCATCGTGGCATTTGCACTATAAATATTTTTCTACGAAGGTTCAGAATCTGAAATTCATATGGTACGAAGCTGAAAGCCTGAGGAAATTTATCAAAAAATTTCAGAGCTTGGTTCGCAATATTTTTGGAGATATGATCTGTGGAAGGTAGTGCTTTTTCAGGCTCCTGAATTTCATCTCAAATAGGTGATCGTGGGAAAAGTTCAATAACTCTCTATCTGAAGATTGGATTGGAGTGCCGTCAAAAGTGGTCGCAAGCACACGGCCTTTAGTTTCGTGGCTATCAATTTCAGAGACAAAGGACAAAAAAGTGACACGTGGCAAGTCGTACAAGTTCGCTCTACTGAACCAGTCCAGAATTAGGTCATTGTGGGAGATTGGACACAACTTTGTCTTGGAGAATCAAAATCAGGTCAGACCTGTGGAATTTGAAAGAAGCTTCAGAGGGCTACTACAGGGATGAATTTCAGATATCGAAGATTTTCAATTACAGAGATAATTCAATTTCAATATCGAGCTCCTAAAAGCTAGTAAAAGGTGTGTATTTATTTTCCGAATTGCATAAGTCTTGTTTGAAGAATAAAGTTGAATTGATTCCAAGGGCATCTTGTAGAATAGATATCAATATTGGATTCTAAAATACCTCCTAAAAATAATTCAACACCCATTAAGCCCTCAGAAATCTATACTATGATGCATGAAGTGGAAGAATTGCAGTATGAGATATCAAAATTACGGTACCAAGTGCAACAAATTTCGATCTTACGAAGAGCAACCGAAGATGACATAGATGGTTTAAAAGAAGAAATGGAGGCTAAGTTGGATCGTTTGAAGGATAAAATAATATCTAATATGGATAGTAAATTAGTGGAAGATGACATCGAGCATCAACAACAAGTTCTCCAACTCTCAAAGGATAACCTAACTTTGGTGCAGAATCTAATGAAACAACAGGAATATCAACATCACATCGAAAGAAGTTCTGAAGCAGTCACAAAAATAAGAACCCTATATGGCTAATAATTCTAGTATCTCGCCATGGAAAGAACTTCCCCGTAGAAGATTTCACATGGGAGGATGAGAATTTTATACAGAAGCATCTAGAAGTAATCAAGCGTCGAGGACAACACTTGTTTGAAGGAGAGGGGCATGTTAAGTCCCTATATTAATAGTGTAGCCCCTTATTATGTTAGTGTAGCCCCCCTTATTGTTATTATTGTACCCCTGTAACCCCCATATTGTTATTATTGTGCCCTTACATTATTATTGTTAGGTCGGCTAGGATTACATCGTGGCCCCACTAGGATTATATTGTGGCCCCATGGACTCCTATATATAGAAGGAGGTTTTGTTCATTTGTATCATCCAAGAATTGTTCATTTATGTAATGTATTGGAGGTTTCCCCTCGAAGTGGCTTATTTCTAAGGCATTGATATCTCTTTTCTTCTATTTTTGGAGCTGGTTACACAACATCATTGGATGAATAAAGTTGCAAGGAAGTCTAACAAGGTATAAGTCAGCATGTTAATGTTTATAAAATTTTAAGTGGGGAATGAAATATAGTCTGATGTTATAAAGGTTTTATAAAATGTCGAGAGTTATTTATGTTTCATTTAAAAAGGACGTTGTACATACAGCAGTTAGATAAATGCAATGAACATGGAACTGAATAAAAGAGAAAACTAAAGAGAGAGTGAGGTTGGATGAATGAGGAAGGAAAAGAGGAAGAGAGGAGTGCTATTCAAAATATACACTGTAATTGAATGAATGTTTTTAACTGCTTATATTGTTTGTGATGTAATTGGCAAGTCTCCAGAGAAAGATAAAATCCCATTGTAAAGTTGAAATGGTACTTTTTTTTTTGAGTAAATTGATAAAAGAGAAGAGAATACAGAATTGAAGAAAAAGAAATAATCAAGCAGATATGAAGATTGAAGTACAGTAAAAGAAATCAAAGGTACAGAATAGAGCTGATATCCAAAGTAAATCAACAAATGTTTCTTTATGAAAAAGAGGGAGTTGAAGCTTCCTTTCAAGTTGTAGCTTGCAGAATTTGAGGTTGGAGCCTCCTGTAGGTTGGTGCTTACAGAAAACTAGTGGTGAGAGGGAGTTGGAGCTTGCCTTTACATCACAACAATAATAATAAGATGTGGTTTTCTCCCTTTATGGGTTTCCACTTATATCTGGTGTCTCTGTGCATGATGTTTATGTGTTGATCTGGTTTATATCATCTGCTTAATACTTGCTGCTCTGATATTAAGTCTACTGTTACATTATTTTAATGCTTGCTTCTCACATTCTAAGATTACTCACATGTTAAGTTGAACATGAAATGAAGGTGTAAACAAGTGTTAATGAAGAAGTTTTAAAAGTCCATGAATGTGTTAAACTGATTCACCCCCCCCCCCCCTCTCAGTTTAACTAAGGGTTCAACAATTGGTATTAGAGCTGGTTCCTTTGGTGTAAGCTTAATAGCTTGAAGGAGATCTGGTTGAGTCATGGACTATCAAAATGCACCTGTCTTAAATACAACAGACTTTCCTGAATGGAGATATAAGGTTAAAACAGGTTTAATGGCCTATGAACCTAAGGTATGGAAGCTTGTATGTGATGGTTACTGCAAAGACTCACCCACGGTGAAAGAACAACAAAAGAATGCCAAGGCAAAATGTGTGATATATAACAATCTTCATAACAAGGATCTTGAGTTAATAATGGATTTAACTTCAACAAAAGAAATCTGGGATAGACTACATTTCATGCATGGAGTAGACACTAAGGATTGCATTGTCAAGAAGGAGAAGAGAATTAAGAAAAAGAGAAATTCATGTCCAAAAGAAGATGCTCAATCAAATGAGGTACATGCTAGTGTGAATGGTATTAAGAGCCATGAAGAAATTGCAGCTGAAGAAAAAGCCAAACTTGACACAGCTCTGACTGAAATAGACAGATTGAAGAATAAAAACAAAGATCACCTTAAGATATTGGTACAAATATGTGATGAGAGAGAATATGAAAATATGAAAGAAACTATTGGCCTGAAGACACAGCTTGAAGAGGCAAAGAAAGTAGAAGACACTCTACTGCAACAAATGAGAGAGAAAAGTCAGGAATGTGAAAGATTGGAAGAAGAAGTAGTGAGCTTAAGAAAGAAATTAGAAAAAGCCCAAAGAGAACTATTAATGAATACACCTCTAATGAAAGGCTCTGGACAGTTGGACCAGATTCTAAATGCACAAAGGTCACCTCTCATAAAGACTGGGATAGGAAATGAAAGGATGAAACAATCAACCACTAAAGGCTCATATGCTCCTAAAGATGAAGTGAATAAATTTGGAAGTTGTTGAAGGAGGTTCTTTCCTCCTATGAAAAATAGCACATGTTTCTCTTGTCATAAACCAGGACATAATGCAGCACAATGTAAGAGAAGGCCTATCAACTCCAACCAGCAAAAGACGCAGCAAAAGAGAAGAACCCCTCAAGCAAGCAAATGGAAAGGACAATCTTCCACCAGGTACACAAATCATTTCCATGGCCATTGTTATGCATGCAATAATTTTGGACATAAATCTGTTGAATGTAAAATGTATTCAAGAAGGGGAACAAAGTATTATACATCAACTCAAATGTACTATGATAAAATAAGATGTTATGTATGCCTCAAACTTGGTCACAAAGCAAAAGATTGTAATCTGCCATATACATTAAAGAACTCTAGAAAGATGATGGGATCAAAGAAAATCAAACAAAACTATGAATTTAAAAGAAGTGCAGACATTATGAAGAACCCAAATAAAGTATGGAAGGAAAAGAGAAAGG
The DNA here is from genome assembly GCA_034641835.2 of Pinus albicaulis. NCBI lineage: Eukaryota > Viridiplantae > Streptophyta > Pinopsida > Pinales > Pinaceae > Pinus > Pinus albicaulis. The sequence continues at coordinate 1,470,437,707 of CM076579.1, read as the reverse complement.
GGGAGCCTATTATCTCAATAACATAACGAATCCTCCATAGTCTCAGGGGGAGCTGCTCTAGGAAGCAAAGCAAAAATCCATCCAGTGACAAATATGAAGCAACATCCCAGGGGGAGAGCAGTTCATATATAGACCTCGTGAAAGTAGTCTAAGAAGAGCTCCATGTAATGAGAACAACTATGAGATCAGGAAGAAAAAGGAAATTCCTCTAAAAGAGAACTATAGAGAAAGAAGATCATCTGAAGTATTAAGTAGCTGACAGATTGATGGAAGAAGAGAAGAGAGCAAGAAGCCATGATGATAGAGGAAACCTTAGCAATGAACATATAAGCTAAGAATACTTTAGCACATTAAAGTGATGATCACACTATGCCCTATACTGCTAGAATTAACAATGTATCACATTAAGAAGGATGAGTAAGAAAAGCACCTATCATCAGTTCATTACATATTTCAAAAGGTCCACTTGGAGAAATGCAGTTAAGTGAGTAATAAATCTTTGAGTAATCAGCCCATGAAGATTCATAGAAAATAAATTGAAGATGTCTTCCTGAAAATCTTTATGTTAGAATAATTGAATTGAATATAAAGCAGCAATGACTCTAGAGAAGTCCTAGAAAGGAACATGCAATGGCTTTCTTTGGAACAGAAGGATAGAAAAAGAAGAGTGGTAAATAATGCCAAGATCAGATTCAATATATTGATGATTGTTGGTGTGAACAGTGGAAAGATCAATAATAGAATTTATGAAGGATGCATCAATTATGGGTTAATGTGCAAGCTGAATTGAAATCTCTGCATGGTTTATCAAAGTAATATCAATTGGTGTTTAGGTACAAACAGCATGCCTATCAACAGAATATCAAGTGTTGTCATAGAGCAATAGTATGATACAGGTCCTCAGGATCAAAGGACTATGGCAAGAATGCATCAAGGTAAAATTCCCAGGGTTATCTGCATTCAGCATGAAAAGGGCAGTAGCAGTGCTAAAGGATCAGTATTTGATTTACACTCGAAGTAGTATATATATATATTTTTTTTCTAAATTGTGCTAATTCTATTAAGTAATCATAATGTTACAAAACTGCCTCGGTTCAGCTGTGGGAGCCTGAAACCGGGCTTGAAGTCCATACTCTAACAATATTACGAACTGCCCAGAGTGGGAAACCAGTTCTTTTAGAAGCAGTTGCACCGCCCTTGAAAAGGGAAACCGGTGAGAGGTCCATTATGTTCAGCATAAGATAACTACAAAAATACCTCATTGACATGCAGCTTCTGTTGCTGTAGACAAAAAAAACAAAAAATCCAGTATTTCTAGCTAAATAGGTATGAATAGAAGCCATACTGAGCCAAGTCATAGCAGAATTAATGAGTGTGAGCCGGAGACAGTGGCTCCTCCTCAATTCAGCACCCATAATGCTCCTTAGAGTCTTCAGCATCTACGCTCGGAGCTCCGTCTTTATCTGAGTTGGCACCCACCTGCATAGAAAGATGACCCAGGGAGGGCAAGGTTGTAACAGGAATATCGCACAGGCCAGTGGGAGGAGTTATAACAGGGTTGGAGTGGGGAACGAAAGGAGCGGGGGGAGGGTCATGCACCGGGGGAGGGAGAAGAGTTGACTCTTCTCACAGGGTAATGGTAATGTAAGCGGTGATACTCAGACGATTGAAGGCACAGTCAAATTTGAGCTCCGCTCTCTGTGAGGTTTGCCGCAGATAATGGCTTCCAGAAGGTAGGGGGCAGAGGGAACAGGTTCCTAAGGCGCGTCAAGGTGAGGAGAGGAGGATTGATGTTCGCGAGCCAAGCCTGGAGGACTATCGAGGTTCCATTGACAAGAAGAAACCTGAACATGCTGCCTTTCAGAATACTCGGGGAGGTGAGCTCCATCTAGGCTGGAAGACGGACGATCGCTTGCAGACCTGCCGTGAGTGGTGCCACGACGGCACCTCATGCGTTGGCTAAGCCTCGGCATTTCAGTCTCAGCAGTTTGAACATACCGAAGCCAAGGGGAAAGAGCTTGAGCAGGAGCGAGACTGCGGAGAGAACCAGGAGAGATTTGCAAGTTGAAATTGGAACAGAGAGCACTATGTGAAAAATGATACCCATGTTCAATTTCTATACAGCTAAGCAGCGAGGTGCGACGTCCAGTGTGAGTGCGGGCACTGGGCACTGCAGAGGCCACCGGACATGCACATCAAATAGGCTTCCAAGAACTGCAATTAGCGCCGGAAGGATCTGGAGAACTTGAAACAGAGTCCATAATATGCCGACTGAGAAGCCCAAGGAGGAAGAAGCGTCGGCGTCGGGGAGTAAATGAACTGCTCACTTGCGAATTGAAGTCGAATTTAATGGCACTACTGGGAGCCATATGGCCACCCCATGCGAAATGCCTTGGGAGCTAGCCCGGGACGGAGGTCCCATCAGTTCTATTAATCATCCGCATCCGGAACACTAGAAGTAGTATATTGAGCACCGAAGCAATATCTTTTTCTATATATAATTTCATGCCTTCCTGAAGTTGGTACATGTATATCTTCAAGGCCTCTTTTTTTAAAGATCAGTTACAAAACTGTGTGAAGTCTGTTTGCTGAGTTTTCAATTAAACATCTTGAATATGCTTTTGTGGAAGTTCATTCTGATAGAACAGTCAAAGTATCTGAAGAATAAAGGACTAGCTGTGATTACCATCTGAAGCTCAATTTTTTTTTTAAAATCATCTAAATCCTACTTCAGCACAAAGGATTTACTGGTAATCCACCTTTAAAGAGAGATTTATCATTGACATACATACCTCCTCATGTCATAAATAAAACTGCATGATTGATAAATAAGACTGACCAATACATTGAAGGATTTGTTTTGAAAGTACAATGTGCAAGCGGTAAAAGTCATTTGGTCTCTTATATTCAAAGATATTGCCTAATCTCACAATAAGTTGTAAGCTTTGGTGTGATTCATTTGTTCACATCAACAACAAGAACCTCTCAATATTTAAAAGTAATATCCTTGTCAGCATCCTAGTTCATATCATCACCAACAGGCAGGAAAGGTGTACCACAACAATAAAAGATATATTGGCATCATTATCATAACTGAATAGGTTTGGTACTAAAGATGAGCATTGCAGGAGAAGACATATTCCATCTACAATATTCCTCAACAGAAATATATTAGCTCACTACATCAGACAGAGACAAAAGTATATTTGAAGCCTTCTCAGCATTTTAGTTTTGATCCAATCATATAACTTTGATTAGATAAAGCTGGTACAACGTGTTCTATGAAGTGTCATTATCTTCACTTTTAGCTCTATACAAGTGAAAGAAGTCTATGCGTTTCAATTGTATCAATTTACAGTTTATATTCAAGTTCGATAATTCTCAAAGTGTTCCCTCAACAAGTCTTGTACATCAGTCTGGAGCAGCACGGTACAAAGTTAGCAGAAGAGGGCCTAAACATAACTCAGAGAGAGGAAATGCAGGAAGCAAACTAGGAAATGAGCAACCCTTTGCCATTGATGTCAAAGGGGGAGGAAAAGCAAAAATGGGCTTCTAAAAGGAAAGTATTAATGTGTTGCCATCAATGCCAAAGGGGGATACTGTTGGAAATGTTGGCATTGATGGCAAAGGTAAAGACAAGAGCAGCACCTAAACTATCCATAAGGCAAAAGAGACAGAGAGATAGGAGAGGCAGCAGAAGAAACAGAGGAATTGAAGCAGAAGCAACAGAGGAATTAGAGATAGAGCAGTGGAGTTGAAAGGGTTTGAAGGAGTGTAATACAGAGGTTTATTTATGAATTATGGGTTTAATACAGTTTGCAAATGAATTATTGAGCAATTATTCATTAATTGAGTTTGTATGGCATAGACTTTGATTGAAGACTAAAACCCTATGGTAAAGACTTAATATGCTTGGGGATGAGCTGGAGCATTACTTAAATGGCAAAGGAGATGGCAAAGGAGGAGCACTTGGAACAACAACAAGGCAAAGAGAGCATGAGACATGAAGCAGAGGTAGTTTTAGAAGGGTCGGTTGATTGGAGATCTGGAGAGGCAGCAGAGGAGCTTCAGGAGCAAGAAGCAGCATTAGTCAAGGAGAAAAGGTATTTGATTTGAGAAACTGGTTCTGAGTATGGGAACATATTATAGAAGGAACCTTCGTTATTATGATAAAATTGAATATTTGATTGGAAGTGTGAGTTTCGAAGCATCGATGCTCTAAAAGCAGAGAACTCAATTCAAACCCAGAAATTTCCATTCCACAGTGGAAAAACCGAGGAACTGTTTAGTTAACTGTGTGCAGGTGCGTTAGACGCATGTTATGAGAAATTTGGTGAAATCACGGTTAATGTAACCCATAAACACAGTGGAACTCTGAAGGTGGAACTCAGAAGGCGGAACCATAGTTAAATGCGCAGTGTGAATGGAGCTATGCGTCATAACAGATGAAAGTACCATGGCAAAATGCCAATGAACCAAGGGTCAACGTATAAAAGAAGCGGAACCTTGAGCGAAGGAGAGGAACCCCGAGCCAAAAGGGCGGAACCACGAAGAGTGAACAGTAACGGTGGTTTCTGGTTTTCATCGCACCGCTTTCGTCGGGCAAGCGGTTTTTATGAAATCAGAGCGATTCCATAGAACAAGCGACACGCGTCCCCGAGCGAATTTTCAAAACCGCTCTCACTGCGTGCCATCGCGCGTTATTGTTCGCGCATCTTCACCGAGCGATATTCGTCCGATCAAACGAGGCGGCGCGATGCGATAACAACTGTTAGATGGAGACGATCGTTAATGCTGGGGCCCAGTCCATTGCGCAACTATTGAATATTAACCCTCGTGCAAGTTAACCGCGCGATTTCCTTTGGATCAGAGGTTGAAAAAGAGATGAATTATCCACCGTTGGATCATGAATAAAGTTGCAAGGTGTCTAACAAGGTATAAGTCAGCGGTGCGTTAATGTTTATAAGAATTTAAGTGGGGAATGAAATACAGTCTGATGTTATAAAGGTTTTATAAAAACACCGAGAGTTATTTTATGTTTGATTAAAAGGAAGTTGTACATACAGCAGTTATATAACTGCAATGAACAGGGAACTGAATAAAAGAGAAAACGAAAAAGAGAGTGAGGTTGGATGAATGAGGAAGGAAAAGAGGAAGAGAGGAGTGCTATTCGAAATATACTCTGTAATTTGAATGAATGTTTTAACTGTTTATATCGTTTGTGGTGTAATTGGCAAGTCTCCAGAGAAAGATAAAATCCCATTGTAAAGTTGAAATGGTACATTTTATCTGAGTAATTTGATAAAAGAGAAGAGAATGCAGAATTGATGAAAAAGAAATAATCAAGCAGATATGAAGATTGGAGTACAGTAAAAGAAATCAAAGGTACAGAATAGAGCTGATATCCAAGGTAAATCAGCAAATGTTTCTTTATGAAAAAGAGGGAGTTGAAGCTTCCTTGCAAGTTGTAACTTGCAAAATTTGAGGTTGGAGCCTCCTGTAGGTTGGTGCTTACAGAAAACCAGTGGTGAGAGGGAGTTGGAGCTTGCCTTTACATCACAGCAATAATAAGATGTGGTTTTCTCCCTTTATGGGTTTCCACTTATATCTAGTGTCTCTGTGCATGATGTTTATGTGATGATCTGGTTTATATCATCTGCTTAATACTTGCTGCTCTGATATTAAGTCTACTGTTACATTATGTTAATGCTTGCTGCTCACATTCTAAGATTACTCACATGTTAAGTTGAACATCAAATGAAGGTGTAAACAAGTGTTAATGAAAAAGTTTTAAAAGTCCATGAATGTGTTAAACTGATTCACCCCCCCCTCTCAGTTTAACTAAGGGTTCAACACTAACTCGGTCATCATGACTTAATTAACTGACACAAGTTGTTATGAGATGAAATTACAATTTATTGTCCAATGTATTTAAGGGGAAAATAAATTAGACGCCCCACATTCCTCACTCCTGATGCATCAAAATTCCTCACCAGTGTGGGTACATTAATTTTTTTTTTGTCCTTTCTGGTTTCCAATCTCATTGTTTCTTGTTGCAAATATTAAACATTTCATAATTTGATGTGGCCTTCACACAAAGACACAATTGAAATCACATGCCCAAATTCTCATGAGAAACATCTCTTAAGCTCGATCTGCCAGAAGAGAACCAACAATATGACATCCTACTTCCTAGCGCAAACCAACCATTAAGGTATGCAACATTATTCTAAACCCTCACACGATGATCTTTCTCTTGGAGGATGATCATGACCTCCCTTTAGCAACCCTTACTCGACCCTCGTACTCGACCTACTTTAGGACTACATCTCTCTTCACCCCCTTGATGTGCCAGATAGCGGGAATACATGTCAAACATGCTAAGATGTGCCAAGTAATAAGGCATGCCAAGATGTGAAAGGGTGTGTCAATGCATGCCAGGGACTGTTAAGACAACAAAAGGGAGAAAAAGGTTAAACTACAAGGAAATGAACACATAATAGGGTAAATAAGCCATCAATTTACTTTTTCCAAGAGGGGCATGCTAGGCACACCAACACTAGGCGGCAATAGGTGTCAAGTGCAAAGTCTTAGTGCATTCTAAGTGCCAAGTATTCCTTTCTTGCTTCTCATCTACTTTCCAACAATTGATCATCATAAATAAATTTAATATTAAACCATGCCAAATCATACCAAGGCATCTCAACGTATTCCATACATGCTAAGATTTTCCAAGCGCCAACACGTGCCAACCGCCAATATGTGTCAGGGACTAGTGTTATGCATGTTATGAAGTGGAAGGGAATACTGAAGAGTGCTAAGGTGTGCTAGAGAGTGATAATGCATGTTGATGAGTATTAAGGAGTACTAGGAAAAAACATTAAGGGGGTACTAGGTAAAAATTCATGGAAGTTAATGAATATGAGGAACACATGCCAGAGACTAGTGTTAATGAGTGTTAGTTGTCATGCCAAGGAGGGAGTGACAAGGTATGCTAAGCATTGGTAAGGCATGCTAGGGAATATCAAGGCATTTCAAGAATTCCCAAAGTGTGCTTGGGAGTTCCAAGGTGTGCTAATTATATCATGTGCCAATTAATAGTGCCAAGATATGCCAATAAATGCTAGGTGCTAAGGATGTGGTGCAGGGTGCCAGGGTATGTCAATATGCGTCAAGGCAACAAAAGGAAGAACCAATAAGAGGGTTAATAAGTGAGGACTTTATATTTTTGAAAAGGGGCATGCTAGGCACACTAATAATAGGTCCCAATACATGCCAAGTGGCATTGTGTGCCAAGTGCTAATGTATGTCAATGCATTCATCCAAGGTGTTCCAGGGCATGCTAGGGACTATATGCAGCATGCCAACACATGCTAGGAGAGTTCCATGTTGTGCTAGCGCATGCCATCATGTGCTTGGGCGTCAGTGTCATCGCAATATGTTCTAGGTACAAAGATGTTCCAAGACCTGTGGGGTGATAAGTAATGTTAGTGTGTGCCAAAGCATTAATTTAAGGTGTGCCCAGATTGTTGAGGAGTGTTAGGTATTTCTCATTAATATAATTGTCAGAGCTTGATTATGTATTAAATAATATATTTCCTACACACAATAGTGGAACTTTATTTGAAGGGAATTTGCTAGATAATAAAATTAATAGTTATGAATCATGTGTTGACTCATAGGAAATCTCTATTCGACTAGTCATTACTTTAGGGAAATGATACACACTAATTACTTCTTAAAAAATTGACTGACCCTAACCACTATGGCCTTGGACATATTATAAAAAATACTCCACAATAATGGTATTAAATCATTATATTTTGACAAAAAATATATTAAAAGGCACATAGTGTCATCAAAAACTCATTGGAATGATCAATGATGACGGACATTTTTTGACCGTCACCAAAAGTAACAAAAAGAGCATTGGTGAGGGTCATTAAAAGTTCATCACTAGAAGTATCACCAAAGAGAGAATTAGTGATGGGCCTTTAACGACCCTCACCAAAAGTGTCATTGAAAATGTCTTTGGTGACGTACCATAAAGGACCATCACTATATACACTTACAGTAACGGTTTTTTAATGATCAATGATGACAAACATTTTTTGACTGTCACCAAAAGTAACAAAAAGAGAATTGGTGAGGGTCATTAAAAGTTCGTCACTAGAAGTGTCACCAAAGAGTGAATTAGTGATGGGCCTTTAATGACCCTCACCAAAAGTGTCATTGAAAATGTCTTTGTTGATGGACCATAAAGGACCATCACTATATACACTTACAGTGACAACTTTTTAAGGACCGTCACCATATGTGACATTGGTGACGGACCTTAAAGGTCCGTCACAAGCATGACCCTCACCAATGTGCTTTTTTCTTGTAGTGTGAGACAGTGGTTAAAGACTGCTCAGAATTACAAATACACTTATTCAAAGAAATTTTTTGTTTTAAAGAGCAAAGAGGGATTCGAAATGATGAAAAACAGAGTTTGAAAGGACATATGAGTGTTTACTGTTAAGGGTATGTTTGTCATGATTTTGTGAAAATTTGTCAAAGTATTATGACCTAAGTAAATTACTAAGAGGTCCCAAAGGGATAAATTTTAGTTTACAAGGGCTTCCAACGATCATTTATAAAGAGAATCACAATCAAAGAGAGAAACAGTGGTAAGAGGGATAAAGCTTGATCAATTTAAGGAGGTCTTTTATGCTGTGAGATAATGAAGAATTTGTGCAGTCTCCAAAGTCAGAGAGGCAGAGTTTGTAAAGGTCCTTCAAAATAGTTTGAAAAGATATCTTAACAGTGGTTTCAAAGCACCCCTTGTTTACTAAATCAACAGTGAGAAACAATGATTAGAGGATGAGGCTTTGTCAAAGTTGAAGGAGGTCTTTTGTGTTATGAAAAAGTAAAGGTTTGCAGTCTCCAAAATCATAGAGACAGTGATGAAATGGATGAGGACTTTGTCAAAATAAAAGAGAGACACAGTGAAATAAAGGATGATTAATGTGCAAATTTGAAAATCCTTCTGTGCTATGAGACAGCTAAGGTTACACACAGTTGATAGAGGTGAAAACAGAGTTTTGTAAAAGAATTTCAAATTAGTTTAAAGAGTCATCTTGGCAGTGGTTTCAAAGAACACCTTGTTTACTAAACCAAAGAAGAAACAGTGATAGAAGGGTAATGTCCTTGTTGAAAGTTTGAAAGGTTGTTTAGAGACAGTGAAAGGAAGAAACATATCTTGTTTTGTTTTAACATACCATGTTTGTCATAATCAAAGAAAATAATGACTTCAAATGAGTCCCTTTTTATAAACACAGAGAGACAGTGAATAGGGGATGAAGATTTTGTCAAATTGAAAGGGATCTTCTTGCTATGGATAACAAGGATAAAAATAGTGATTGAAGGAAAGAGGTTTGTGGTGCCAAAAACACAAGGATACTTCCCTTCAAAAACCACAAACATGTCTTGTTAAAGGCCTCTTGGCTCAAACACAATACTGAAGAGATGACTTTAGTGATGATGAGGAACAAGGCAAAGAGGCTAAACATAGCAGTGATAATGAAAAGAAAAGTGATCGGCAGTGAGAAAATGATGAAAAGGAACATTATGGAAGCCAATACAGCAATAAGCATGAGGGTGATGAAGCACAAAACAGTGAAGGGAAAGAGCATGACAGTTATGAAGAAAGCAGTGACAAAGACAAACAAGGCGGCCCTCAAGCAAGCAATGATGAGGGCAAGCAAATACAAAACATGGATCATGAAGGGCACTCTCCAAAGCATGTGCTAGCTTCCTCTCCTAGGCCAGGGGCCATGACTTCTTCACCAAAGCTAAAATGCCAAACAACAAAGAAGAAAACCAAGAAAAGCTCAAAACTGCCCAAAGAGGGCGCTCGGCACCAAAAATGAAGAAAGACACCTCAAGGCTCCAAATTTTGGCCTCATCTTCTCAGAATGTTTCTAAAAACCCCTGAGGGTCATGCTCACCAAAATTGGGCGAAATTTAACAAGTTTTGGTTTTTTGTCATTTTTGGGATTTTGACTAAAAATCACGGGCGCCGCCATTTTGGTTTGGAGCATCCTCAAAGGATGAAAATGGTATCATTGGATGCCATATTTTCAAGGGCATCTACTCAGTGATTTTCAGATCAATTGAAGATGATTTGGTCCCCCAAAGTGGCGAAAAACAGTCACTTTTTCAACACTCTGCCCCGTTTATTAGCAAGGTCTATTTTTTGGGTTTTTACACACAAGTCAGTTTTTGATAGACTTCCAGTGGTCATTTTGGATAAAAATAAGCATTTTCAGAAAACAGACATTCATAGCTTTCCAAAGAGCCATCACGGGCCTCATTTTGACATCGGGAAGGCCTCCAAAAGTTGCTGGCAAGTCAGAGGACTTTCTGCTGATGTATTTCTTAAGTATTTTTGTAAAAAATGTACTTTTCAAAAGTGACTTTTCCTCATAGCTACTTTTGTGCATGGTTAGTTAGGAAAAGTCAATTTATTTTCCTTTTTTAGCATTTTTGAGATATTTTATTAGATATTTTGTGCCTTGGGCTTTGCAAAGCCTCAAGGACAAAATCAGATATTTTGGATAGGCTAATGAGATTGCAAGTTGAACTAGGAGGTTTTCCTCACTTTGGCCTATATATTCCAAAGGATTTCATTGTAAACAAGGTTGAACTTGATGAATATAAGCAATATATGGTCATATAAGCTTTGGAAGAAACACTTGTCTCATGCTTTTGGATAGTTTCTTGGATGTTTTTGGATGATGAAAGAGGATTGTTGCTGGATTCCATGACTTGGTAGAATGGTATAGTGTCTCTCTCTCTGTTTTGTTTCTTAGTTTTCATTCATAATTCCATGTTCTTGCTTGCTATAAGACAGTCGAGAACAGATTTGAGACATGCCCTTGGAGGCACCTCAAGTTTCTTGTTTCTTTATAACTTCCATGTTTTCTTCATTCTTAGTCACATTAAAGAATTCTTGATTGCTCTTTAATAACTTAAGAATATTGTTTGCTTGTTTCACTTATGGTTTTATGCATGCTAAGTATGATTCACGGTATGCCCTGCTTACTCATGGCTAGTCATAGCTCCACCTCTGAAACCTCTCTTTGATTGATTAGATTGTCATTTGTTGAACCAAGGAGGTCTTGTATTGATCTTGCCCTTTGCCTAAAACTATGCAATCTTGCTTCAAAGTGCCCAATAGCTTGGAATACTATGTTTAGGCGTTCTTTCATAGTGATTTGAGTTGTTTTTTTGTCTTAAGTGTATTTCCTCAAAGTCTGATAGCCATTTCCTAAAGTTAAAGAGTTATATATCTCTATGCATAGCTTGAATGTTTATTTCTATGCATTGATCAGTTTACAGTTACATTTCTCATGATTAATGGTTTGCCCTACCATGTTTATGTCAGCTATTAAACTAGTTATGTTTGAAATCCTTTGTTCTTCACAAATTTAATGTCCATCTCACTCCATTTTTCCCAAAGATCCATTTTACCTCGAATCAAATCGGCCCTTCAACAACCTTGTATCACCACTTGAAAGCTTTCTTGGCCTTTTCGACCCCATAGCTCAGTGGATCTGACATCTTTTTTACCTATCTAAATCTTTGATCAGTTCATCCCTCACAACCTAAAAACCAAAACCAAAAAACCTACTTCATAACTAGCCTAAAATCAAGAACACAATAAACAAACACACAGATGTCCCTCACACAAATAGAGAGAGCTCTCTCTGAGTCTAGGAAGGCTAGGTCCTTGGGCTCCAAAGATTGGTTTGATGTTACACTTTCATTTGACTTGCCAATCAGCCAAATCACGGGACACTAACAGTCAGAAACCCTAAGCGGCCATGGCTCATGAGCTCTCTCCTCAACAAAAAAAAGGTAGGTTCCTCCCACACCGATTAATTTAGTGGGTTCACTAAATTAAATATGGTTAGAAAGTAGTGCAGGCCATTTGTGATAAATCTCTGAAGGTTACAGTCCCAAGATGTCGTGAAAGAATATTTCGATGTGTCCTCACTCCAATATGGGATGTTATTCCATCTCAGACGAGGGAGGAGGTACATCTGTGGTGTTGCTGATAATAAATATTTTAATTGTTACTTAATTTATTCAAGCTACGATGAAACCTACTAAAGATCACTTACCAAGTGAAAACGATGTGAGAATTATCTTCTCTCCACTTGCAAATTTCAATCTCAAATTTAGTTGATTACTTTTTTTTAGCAAAAAACCTCATTGCTATCCATTTAAACAATAAAAACAGCATGTCCATCCAAATAACCATTGGGTTTGTTATTAACAGGAAACCTATTGACTCCTCAGCAAAAGTATTTATTTTTCTTACTACATGCTAGTTTTCACAAGGAATATATTTATAAATTCAAATTATTGAGTTATGCTTCTCAAAGAGGAAAACATTTTATGATGTTGGCCATTATAGAGTATGCATATTTAATTGTAATTGAAGGATAAAATTTGCATTCAAAGTAAAATTGGAACCTGCAACATTACGTTGATATGCTCGATCTCTCAAGTTTTAGATAGTTGTGGGAAAGAAAGTGTTGGAGGGGACTCTGAAGAATTTCAGTGAATGGATAATTTAAAAAATGTAATTCCCAAAACAATAGAAATCAAACTTAGGACCAGTTGAGATAAACTCTCAATGACAGAAGTTAGTGAGCAGCAAGACCTTCTTGTCCATAACAAACTCGCTCAAGCAAACAACAAACATCACACACAACGTAGTAGTTTTTATGCTGATCTCCCAATTCCTCTTGTATCACACTAAATGTTTACAATTGAAACACTCAACGTTGATCCTCCTCTACCCTAGGAAGAGGGATTCATGTTGTATCAGGATCTGCCCACCCAACTTCAGCAAATTCCTTAAAAAGCCCACAACGTTGTTGATCTAAGATTGTTTCGGTGAGCAACCAACATTTCCACTACAATCTATCTTTTATTTCTTTATTTTGCAATTATGTTGCATGGAACAATTTGGCTTAGTCCCTCCATCCCACACATTATAGTTCCATTTCAAATTTTCCATTCAAATTTTTTGAGCGGGATTGCATTGTTTGAAATCTTGATTTTCTGCATTAACTACATTTACATTTGCACTGAGGGAGTCAGAGCAGTCTTTTCTACCATTAACTGCATCAACCATCACGAGCTGTGACCCTTGTAGGAATAGGAACGGTGGAGTGGCTAGAAAATCAAATTTCATGCAGCATGACTGGATGGTCACATAGCTGGATGGATGGCCATATGATATTGTCAGAATATGTTAGTGAGCTATTAAATATCTTATGAAGTTGTCTATCTAGGCCTGGACGACAGTTTTTTGCTAGAATCTGGTCAACTAAAATTCAAAAAATCAGGTAGTTGGAGAGTTTGGAATCCATTTTTGATAGTGGAAATGGATTCAACACTATCAAAAACCCTTAGGGCACTCAAAATACTAAAGTTTAACAACTGTAAACAAGATTCTGATAAAATCTTTACCGGATTTTTTCAAAATCTTTGCCGGATTCTGGGCCAAAAAGCTGTTTTTTTAGACTACGCGAATATAGCTTACGAAATATTGATAGTTGCGAAGTGTGTGGGGATCACCACATGACCATACTGTTGTTAGACTTGGAAGGCAACCAAAGGTAGGTGGGTGACGCAGTCTACATGATTATGAGTTGTCTTTAGTGCGATTTTTTGGAATTTCAGGTGCTGGAATTAGTGAAACAATTTGAGGTAAAATTTTGATTTTTGTTATTTAAACTGGTTTTTTCACTATATATATGGATTCAACACCCTAAAAAATCCTAGGGCACTTAGATTGTGCAATATTACCAATCAAACTTCTGTTTTCAATGAATTGAGGCCAGATTTTAAGGAAATTAGATGGAAAAAAACCATTGTAAAAGCCTTCAAAAACAAAATACTACTCGCATGATTATGCAATCGGATGGACTGTTCTGATGTCAATCTCGGCAGCTCTTGTTTTCCTCTGACGCCAACACTAGTTTGCATCTCCCGGAGGTCTGACAATGAACGAACCGGAGCCGCCGCCACTGCTCTGACAGGACGACTTAATTAAATTAAATGATACCTACAACAAGGGCAACAAATACTTTTCAGTCTATTGGCCCATAAATGCACCTGGAAAGTGAATGCCCACCGTTAATCCAACCGTGGGCATTCACTTTCCAGGTGCATTTATGGGCCAATAGACTGAAAAGTATTTGTTGCCTACCACAAGCAGCATAATCCTCAAATTGAAATTTGAAATTTGAGCGCCAAGAAAAGCACGCGGCATAATCCTCAATTTGAAATTTGAGTGCTAGGCAAAGCATTGCATGACGCGGCATAATCCTCAATTTGAAATTTGAGTGCTAGGCAAAGCATTGCATGACGCGGCATAATCCTCAATTTGAAATTTGAGCGCCAGGCACAGCATTACATGAGTGCCTCTGCCCTGGGGTTGGTTGGCTTCATAGTGTGTTTCTTCTTTTTAGCGTTGGGTGCTGCTTGATGACTACACCAGTTTTTTTAGTTTTTTCTAAATGTAGACTGTATTTTTGCAATAGTATAGCTATTTTAATGTTGCTTTTGCAATGATCTTTTGCTGGTTTTGATGCAGGGTCCAAATGTTGTTGACTGTATTTTTGCAATAGTATAGCTATTTTAATGTTGCTTTTGCATTGATCTATTGTTGGTTTTGATAGAGGGTCCAAATGTTGTTGTATTGATAGATTGTTGGTTTTGACACAAGCCCACAATGCCCTATACATTGGGTGGGATGTCGAGACATATGAAAGCTCTTGAGAAGGTCGTCGATACTGTTTAATAGATCCAGAAAAGTCGTTGTTAAGCACATGGATAGAGTTATTCTTTGAGGCCAACGCAGTGAAGGAAGCTATGACCGATCCAACCAACATTTTGGAATTTGTATGTACAACAAAAACCAAATCCGCATCACTTGTTGCTGAGAATTATCAAAAGCCACAAAGGTCTTCTTTTTAAGTTGTGGGGTTCAACTGAACACTGTTATACTCATTGCTTTTTCCAGCTCTTGGTGTCTCATTTGAGTTTTCGTTAGAATTTTTTTTTACTTAAAAAAAAGTAAAATACAAATATGCTCAATTTCAATCTGTGGCGATCCCTATTACATTATATTATACCTCAGTATGTCTGTGTGGCAATATAAAATATTCTATGATTAATATGTACTACTAGATCAACATCATTAATCTACATATGATGATGGTAAGGAGTTAACTTTCCACAAACTTCTGACTGATATTGCATGGCGCAAGTCCCTTCCAGTTAAAAAATACTTGAATTGAACCATATATGGATTATGTCAATAGATATTTTAATTTCAAATATCCAATAGATATTTTAATTTCAAATATCCAATATCCAATTATGCATAGTTTTGCACCTCTTCATTTTTTTTGATCGTGCATGTCTCGATGGCATGATGGAATGTGGAGCATGGATTAAGATTTCTCAGGCAGAGAGATTCACATATGTTGGAATGGGATATGGGTACCAATAACAAGGCTGAGTTAATGGCATTGTGGGGTGGTTTATTGGCCGCCCACTACATAGGGTTGAAAGAAGTACATATCTATGGAGACTCTAGAATGATCATTGATATCATTTCTGGCAAATCAGTGTTATCCACTCCGGGATTGCAGAGCTAGCTCATAAAAACACAAATGCATTTATGGAATAAATTAAATAAGCTACCCTTAAATCACATTTATAGGGAGAACATTACTAGAGAAGATAGACTATAAAAAAGAGTAGCAGCACTAATTTTGAGTTGTTGCAAATTACACAATTCAGAAATGGCCATCAAATATGGGCTTCAAAGATCCCCTTCCAATGAAATCTCATATAGAGGTGATTTATGGAGAACTGAATCAAGCGAGCCTGTCATTGCACAATGCTAAAATTTGCATTATTTTCTGGGCGCCGACCGGAATTCAAGCGAGGCTGAGTATTATTGATCCAAACCTTAATGGTTTTTTCAGTAATTAATCATGTTTAATACGGGACGAATAGAATAGACAGATTTTGTTTCGAAATTTTGAATTATATACATGCTGATGTATTATCATGTGAACCTTATGATGCTGTATGTTTTTTTCTAGAGTGTTGGATAACTTTACAGGCTCATATCTATCTACACGTGGATATACCCAATGTGCTGTGTTTTTATTCAGCTATGAATATGATGTTTTTGGTATATATTGTTTATAAATTTAATAAACAGCGTGTTTTTCCTTTTGAAAAAAAAAAGGTTTACTGTGAATTAAACCAAATCAAATAAAAATAAATCTGGAAACAAATATATTACCAGTAAAACTGTGACTTTGAGGAAAGCCTCCATTATGGTCAATTCCGTGTATGGTAAAGTAAAAATAAGCTAGAAACAATTTAATGTATGTTAAAACAGAATTAACATTGAAACGATCGTGACTTATGCGTTGCTCACATACTTTCAGTCATATTAAATTCGATATTAACTTATCGCTTCTAGTGAATAAAGAAGCATGACCTATACCTTGCGTTACTAAGATTGGATTAGTATAAGTCTCTTAACTCCTTAGGCAATGTTTGAATTATTTAAAGTGTTTTTATAAAAACAAAATTTTTTATTTATATATTTTTCAGAAAGTAAAAGCTAATTTTTCAATTTATATTATATTATATTTAAATCAAGTGTCATAAAAATTTTAGTTATATTTTTTTATCAATTTAATAATTTAGGGTTTTTATTATTTTTTTATTTATTTTTATTTATTTAATTTTTGTTATGATAAATATTTATGAAATATAAAAGAATATTTATATATTATATTTATAGCTATTAATAATAAGTCTAGATGGATTTTAATTTTGTATATATCATAAATTACTATTAATAAAAATAAAATAAAATAATTAATAATTAAACAAGTCTAGATTCATCTTAAATTTTAATTTACTAAGCGTTTATAGATAGATAGATTCATTATGATAAAAAAACATAAAAATGAACAAGTTTAAGAAGTGGAATGAAATGAACACATTTAAGAAGTATATCTATAAATTATAGGAAAAAAATTCAAAATAAATGAAATAAATGGAAAATCAATTATAGAAATGACATTCAAAATAAATAAAATTAATAAGAAAAGCATTTTAAAATCAATTATAAAAATGCTAAATCATTAATAATTTTAGAAAAATGATAATTTTCTTAGAAAAATTAAAAATGTATTTCTATTTTTTAATTTTATTTTTTTTGGCAAATAAACTTAATTTCTATATGAAAGAGTTAAAAGCTTGTTTCTATTTCTTTATTAAATAACTTTCAATGTTATTTTTTTTCTAAGTTTATTTTTTCTTTATAATTAATTTTTCAAAGTGATTTTTCTTTCAATTTTATTTGAATTGTTTTTCCATAGCATTTTTCTTATTAAGCTTGTTTATATATATATATATATATATATATATATATATATATATATATATATATATAAAGTGGTTAAGTTCATGAGAGATTGCATTGGGTTTGACCTGTGGCTTTAGAAACCGGGACCCAGGGACATCTAAGTCGTCACGGATAGCACTCGACCTAGGCTACACCAACACTAAGCTAACTGGTTTTAACTTGTCTCCTCCCCCTAGCACGGGCACAAAGCCTCTGTGAGGTTTTCTTGAGGTTTGATACTCCCATCCTCAACCCATTATGCTAGTGGGACTTGACTTTATTAAATAATTTTTAATGTTACTTTCATTTTATGTTTATTTCTTCCCCATAATAAAATTTTCAATGTCATTTTTCCTTTAATTTATTTAAACTATTTTTCCATATCATTTTTCTTAATAATTTTTTAAAAACTTGTTACTTTTAACCTATTATATTTTTTTACTGAATACTTTTCTTATTTTAAAATGTTTTTCATGTTACCCTTATTTCAAGTTATTTCCTTTTTTATAATTAAATCATTTCATTTTTGTGTATCATTTTTCTTTTAAATATTTTTCTAAAATTATTAATGATTTAGCATTTTTATAATTGATTTTAAAATCATTTTTTATATAAAATGTGTTTGTGTATCATTTTTCTTTTAAATATTTTTCTAAAATTATTAATGATTTAGCATTTTTATAATTGATTTTAAAATCATTTTTTTAACTCATTTTTCCTATATTAAATCAATTTCGCAATTATATGAAAATGTTTGGGTGTGAGGTTTATGGTTTTAGCTTGAGTGTTTCTGCATCGATCGCAACGAAAAAATCTTCGTTTGACAGCTTTTGATTAATCATTAGGGTCTGCAAAGATCCAGTGTTGTTGTTTCATCACATGAGCATTGTGGGAGGGAGGGAGTAGACCCCCTCCTACCGAAACACGATTAGAGGGAACCACTTGAAACCTGCAAATGCACAGGGAAGTCAATCAGGGAACAATGAAAGTCTCATTCTAGGAGCCCAATGGCAGGCTCGTATCTAGAGTCATTGCCTTCCCAAAGCCATTGACAATATGAAGTTTGTTACACCAAACAATCGCTTGGGGGATTCTCATAGCTACATGAAGGACCATACCCTGATTTGTAAGTTCATGGGAATTTGGCCAAAATAACAAGAAATAATCCAATGTATTCAAGTGAAATGACAACCACAAGGAGTAATAGAATTGCGACCAAGGGAAAAAGGGTTCTTCATAGTGATTTTTGAAGACCTGAAGGATAGAAAGAGTGTTTTAGAAAATGGGCCTTACTTCATGAACAATGTTGGTTTGTTTATGAGGTTTTAGGAGGAGTGTTACAACCAAGAAAAGGAGTTCCCAACGGACCCAATATAGGTTTGAATCTTTTTGCTCCCGAATGACTTCTAGGAAGTTGATATCCTGGAAGGGATTGGTAATGCTATAAGGGGAATTTGTCAAGGTTTTTGAGATAAACAAGCGGTGTAGGAATGCTTCCTGTGCCAGAATTTGTGTTTACATGAATATTTCGAAGCCCCTTCCTACTGCGATTGATATAGAGTACCATGATGTTGTTTGGACCCATCCTTTGGACTACAAGCACGTCCCCTTGAAATGTCATTGTTGCCACAAACATGGTCACATGATTAAGGATTTCTCTCTTACTATAGTAGAGAAACAAGAGTGAAGGGAGCAGGAAAGAAACAAGGGTTTCCACGAGGTGTCGCGCCACCGCGGTAACCAAGGAAGACCAAGCCAAGGAACTAACATAAGCCAAATCTCGGGAGCAACCAATAATTGACAAGAAAATCTAGGGACATCCACCTGGGAAATCCTCAAAGGAATTTATTCATAAACATAGGATACCTTACCCTAAAGCATTCATTGAATAGAATCCCTTAACCATCCTTTCATAGGTAGAACCCCTAGACGATACTCCAATGCTTGAATAGGTCACTCCTCTGGAAAAAATAATGGCAATGGAGAACCTAGCACTAATGAAGTATATATCACTAGAGGAGCCAAGTAGAGACTCACTCCTGAAGGAACTACTGGAGAAAATAACCTCAATTATGGAGGTGAAGGACCAACAAGACAATCTTGAAGCTAATGAGAAAGAAATGTTGGAATTTCTAAGGACATGGGCCAGGGTAGAAGTGAAATTGATCCTAGCTAAACAACTCCACCACTTTTGACATTTATACGGGCAGTGGCGGCAATCTAATCTTTCCCCTATGTGGGCTCCTAAGGGGAGAGACGCAAAGGGGCATCACAACTGCACAAATCCAAGGAGTAGGCTATGAACAATCACAATCACAATGGGTGTAAAACATCACATAAATCCCTCTAGGTCACAAGTGAGTTTTTGTTAAACGCTGGGAAAATTAATAAGAAAACGAAGTATTTACTCCCTGCTACATCAGATAATTTATGAAGATGGTTTCATGGAATATCTGGGGCATGAATAGTTTAGGTAAGAAACATTATTTAAAAGAAAATATCATGAAAGAGAAATTGGATATAGTATTTCTTTAGGAAACCAAGGTTCATATTTTGGCATTGGGAGATATTCTAGCTCGGTGTCAGACAGGATGTGAAGCTATGGCCATAGATTCGAAAGGTAGTACGAGAGGGTTGGCGGTGATCTCCAACCATAGAGAAATTCTCTTAAATCACTAGATGGCTACCCCAAGTATACTGATAGACCACTTTCACTACCTCGATTTGGGGGAAAAGTTTGGGTCTTCGTGGCTTATCGGCCCACCTTGTCAGGTAAAAAGGAGGGATTTATCAAGGAACTTTGATCCTTGCAACAAATTTTCCAAGGCTAGGGTGGATTATCAGGGGGGACTTTAATTTGATTCAAAATTTGGAACAAAAAAAAAAGAAAGATACAAAGATTGGATGCAACACCATCTAAATTCCAAGACCTAATACAAGATCTACACTTGGAGAATGTGGATCTAGATATAGAGTCTTTACTTGGAACAACTGGAGAGGAGGTACCCATTAGATCGTGAGCAAGTTGGATATGTTTCTTGTGACTAAAGATATCATGAGTAGGGAAGCTTACCTAGAATTAAAAATCCTCCCAAGCCTCAGATCAAACCACTGTCCCATTAAGCTCAAAATCAACCTCAAACGATATCCTTAGAACCATCCTTTTAGGTTCGAATGGGTTTTGCTCCAACATCAGGACTTACTCCCCAAATTCGAGAATTGATTGAATGAAATTAAACTACAAGGGAGAAACTAGATGCACATGTTATAACTCAAAGTAAAGGAATTGAAACTTCACATTGAACAATTGAACTGGGAGGAATTTGGGGACAATTTTTAATAAAAATAATGTTTAGAGAAAATAATGGAGGAGGTACAAGCGACTATGATTGGAAATGGGAGGAAAAAAGCTATGGTGGAGGAGGAAGGTCATGTACTGATAGATATTGAAGTTAGAAGGAAGAACAAAGAGACATATTGGAGACAGAAATCCATAGTCGAATGGTTACGTGAGGGTGAAAGGAACACTCACTTCTTTCAAAAGGCCCTAGTCCATACAAGGTCTGTGTGATGTGTTTCCATCAATTCCACTTCCTTAAGGTCACCTAGGAGGTTGAATCTCATTATAGTGGCCTCTCGTTGTATGTTTACCCTGGTTGGCCGATTACTTGGGTAGATGTAGGAGGAGGATGTTACAACTCGTTGCAGGTGATATCTGTAACATTGTCATGAATTTTCTTTACTAAAGTTGAGAAATTCTTGATGAGTGTTCATTCGTTGAGCGGGTTTATATTGTGCCACGAGAAACTTACCAATATGGCAAATTCTTGGGCTATATCATTCTGCGGGTTAATGGTTCAGGTACCTAAAAGGTTTTTCTAGAGCTTGTAGCTACCAATTTTCATTGTTTCCTTCTGTCTCATATTCTAAGGGTTTTCTCATTTTCTTTCACAATTTTCGATTGGGCTAACAGATGTGTCAATTTACCCTAAGTTAATTACTATACCTTTAATGGTTGAGTTCTCTTTAACTATACAAAGGCATGTTTGTTTGGCTTATACTCAGTGCCCTTATCTTTTACTTTTCTTTTGCAAGTATTTCTCCCTACTCTTCCTAATTGTCATGCCGTTCCTGTTTTGGGTTCGTTGCCAGAAAAATAATTAACCACGTGCCCTTTATTTTTTTCCAGGTTCACTTGAAACCCTCAATGTCTAGCCTAGAGGCCTTGTGGTCTTTTATATAAGTTATTTTTCTTATTTTCTTAGGGTTCATTTCCTGTACTCATGAGTTTTTCGCAAGGAAAATTTTAACGATGGAAATTTATCTTAAAGTTTAGAAACCTTGGCGAATCTTACTAGTCCCCAATATGTAAATTGTAAAAACATTTATGCTATTTTTGTGAAAATATTTAGGTTTCTAATGATTTTATATTAGTATGTATGAAATTTTGGTGATTTTTAGGGTAAAATAGTTGTATACTATAAAAATTGGGTGAATCAATTTTCAAAAAAATGGTAATTGGCGAATCTTTTTTTTTTTTGGAAAAAACATGGAAAATTAGCCCACCTACGAATATTAGCCCCTAAAATTTTCCCTGGTTTTTAGAAGTAGTAGTTATGTTTGAGAATTTGAGAACCCTAGAGTCGGTCAACTTTATATATGTTGTAGTTTGTAATCCTTGTGATGAACTCCTCCTTATTCAAGTGAGGTCGAGTTCATTTGGCCATGTTGTTTGTATTTGAACAACATTTCAGTTTTTTGGAAATGTTGTCTTGTCTTTATGTATGTACTGTAAATATGCTTCCTCTTGCCTTAGGCAAACCGAGTTTATATTTCACTTGGTGACCAGAACTTATGTTCCAGATTTATTTTTCCTTATTGTCAATTTTGGTAAGCATGGTTTCAAAATTACTAAGAAAAATTATACTCTTAGTACTTCCCTTTTATATATGATTGCTTATTCAATATTAATAGAAATGTTTATAGTGTGGAATTTGTTTGCTATAGTTCTCATCAGGATAATTTGTAATTTGTTACATTTTTCTTCTGCAACTTTCTTATATTTATGGGCATCTTAATAAGATTTTATATGTCAATTGTTTTAGGTGGCTATCATTTTGTGGACGAATATTTGTAATTATTTTTGAATAATACCCACCAGGGTTTCTATAATGAATTAGTTAAACTCGTTCTTCCTAGACAATGTGTCGAGAAAGACAATTTTTTTCCCAGTTTCTATTTCTTGTCTTTCTATATTCCTATATTATTTTTCTCTTAGGTATGAGATTGTCTAGTCATTGGCTTACCATCCATTGGTCAGACTAACATAAACAGACAATAAGTCCTCTATGGTTAACAAGTTGTTGGTCATTCTATCATAACCTACAATGCTATTTCTCTATCTACTGAAGCTTAACCAAGTACACAAGTAAGCTTTGTTATTTCATTCATAGTATTGATGCAGACCTAGCATATTCATTGTTTCCTATTCTATGCATGTTAATCTTCCTTATTCATAGTTTACATTGTATAAAATGATAAGAAAAAAAATTTAGTATTCAACTCAACATTCACAAGACATTCTTTTCAACACAAAATAAAATACTTACATGAGCTTAATGGATAACCCAAGAACTCACTCGGAAGAGTACCAACCACCCTTCCAATGATATCGACAATCACGTTCTGATCTCCCCCCAAGCTTCCCCAACTACCAAAGCAGTTTAGTGACAATCAACATCGAGGTCACCTTGCAGACCTCAAGACCCTTCCCAGGCCGAGTTTGAAGTTTTTCATTGTGGAATCTTCCACTAGGTCCAACCCAACTCAATAATTTTCTTCACGTGCAAAATACTACTGCACTCATCTTGGTCTAGTCTCCTCTCTCCCTTTTCCTTTCTCAGGTGGAAAAAGTAAGCAGGAAACCTCCCTCTTCCCACTGAGACTCATTTATCTCCAAGGAAGAGATATCCACCCTCTTCCCACTGAGACCCATTTATCTCTAAGGAAGAGAGAACTAAGAATCATAACTTCCCTAATTGATTGCTTCCTCTTCCCAATGAGTCTCATTTATCTCCAAGGAAGAGAGAACCAATCATAACTGCCCTAAGTGAATTGTAGTTAGACAAATTCGTTTAGGTCCTTCCTCAAAGTTCCTAGCCTCATCAACTTATTAACAAAATATGCATCTAAATATATTCATAATAATATTTTTAAAATTTGTTTAATTTTTGGGTAGACTTTCCTCTAAGCCTGTATATTAGAAGTCCCAATAACTAAATAATTAACCCAAGGTAAAGTAAACAGAAATAGTAAACTTGTTGTAACATACACCGACTTTCCTCTAAGCCTGTATATTAGAAGTCTCCATAACTAAATAATTAACCCAAGGTAAAATAAACAGAAATAGTAAACTTGTTCTAACATACACTGATAACGTCACATGGAAATGGAAGGAGTTAAAAATTTTTATACAAGTTATCCACGAGTAACTTATCCAAATCACTATTAAATATTCCTTACTACTGATTAGATATAATGTTCACCAGTTCATAAGTGTAACCGATAGAATGTTCACCAGTTCATAACTGTAACCTTAGTATATTAATAGTAAGTTGCTTAACCATTAGCAACCTTTATTTTTGTACATTAACATTTAACTGTATGATGTAACCTTGCATTCATTTCGTTATTCATGTAGTCGTCACTTAGTTGACATTATGAACATCACCACAAGAAAGAAATCAACATCATCAATTTGACACAATAATCAATCACATCATTGAACACCAATATACCCTGGAAACCCCATAGGTTGAAAACCAGCAAACGTTTAATTTTATTATTAAACGTTCATGAGGGTGTTCAGCCCTCACTCAATGGCTTATAAGGGAGACCATCCCTTAACCATTGTTATAAATCTTACAAAGAAATATACAAATATCTAGCTTAAAGCCATTACAATAAATATGATAGCATCTGCCCACTAATCTTCATGTCTTCATATCTTGGTGGCATGGATGTACCTACAATGGACCATCATATATTGGATCATCCTGCAGCTCACACTCATCTGCATGAACCATAATCATTTACCTGCCACGATGTTAAGCATAAGATTCCCTTTGTACAAGTCACTATAATTCCCTGCTAATGTTGCCTTCAACATACATTGATGTCAAGATTCATAAAATATTAATCAACCATTTCATAAATCTATGCTAGAGAAGCTTCTCCATCTACTCATGTATATTCATGACATGAAAGTAAAATATCTTGACCTTCTTCCTTTAACAACACATACTGCATATGTGCTAGTTATAAGTCATCACATTAACTAATGTTTCCTTCGCATAAGCACACATTCCTGCAAGACAATAGCTACATCTCCCCAACATTTATTTAAAAGAATTGATACATTAGTTACGATATTTGTGCATGTGATTTACATAAATTTAATCAAAATAACTAATCCTTAAGCTATTACTTTTGGTGCATGAAAGGAAAGCTAACATATCAAATGTTGTTCCCATGAATGCAAATGCATATAGATTGCAAAAGAGTATTTCCAAAGAAATCCTTACACAACAGAGCACATAGCTTCCAAAAGAGTCTTCCCAAAGGAATGCTTAACACAAGAGAGCATGAAAATGCATGTTTTCTTTTCTGTAACACTAATGTAATAAAGCATAGAAATACATGTCTTCTTTTTCAAAGATTACACTAACAATCTTTTCCAATGTAGTCTAACACAACATGCTATCTTTTCCCACAATATGTATATTCTTTCCAATGAAAGCTAATAAAATATTGCATGCATATGAATGATCTTATTCCAAATGAAACCAACATAATAGTTATGATAGCACAAAGTACTCACAAATAATTCTTTCTAAAGAAACATTATAACTCAATATTTCTTCTATCCATGCAAAGAACTTATCTCTATATTGACTATTATTTTCACATGCAAGAGCTTATCATAATAGCTCTTCTTTAATGTATGCACAATAAATTGCCTTCTTTAGAATTCTACCATCATTTAGTTATTATTTTCATGTAAACAAATACTCAATTCTTCTTCAAAAGAAGCTAATATAACCTAGTTTCTTTGTCTTTCTACATGCAGTTTCTCATGCTTCCCTTTAACCTTATTTTATGCATAAAACTAGGAAACAATAAAAGGTTAGCTTAACCTTGTATACACCTGAATCAAGAAGTATTCATCTAGACATGCAACCTTCTCAAGAAATCTATAACTGATATTCCTTTTTCCAAGAATATAGATCCAAACATGTTCCTTCCAAGGAATCAAGAAAATAGATATTAGTATTTTCTTCATGAAAAAGCTAAATAAAATTAAGCATGTCTTATGCAAAGGCATATTTAACTTTTTCAAGAAATAGTATGGTTAATTTCTCATTCACCTAAATATCTCCAAGGTTAATCGAAGCAAGCTCACTTTATTCACTTCCTTTAACATTTCATAAGGTCCACTATTTCTGGTTAATTACTTATATAATCGTATTCATTACATATGTATCAATAAAAAGACATCTTTGCATACCTTAACCTTTAGGATATGAAATAATAAAAATACATTAAGAAAAAAACTTCTTTGCATACATTAACCTTTAGGACATGCACTCATAAGAGTAGCCTTCAACACAACATACCTTTACGACTCACCAAAATTCAAAAAATAAATCTCTTAGAAACTATCAAACAAAATTCCTTTCCGGCTCACCATAATTCAAAAAGTAAATCTCTTAGAAATTATCAAAGAGAATAATTTTACGGCTCATCATAATTCAAGGTAAATACAGCTCTAAGAAACTATTAGAATATCTGGGATAAAAACATGCATCCAAATACTATGATAAAAGCATGCATCCAAATACTATGAGAATACCTACACGCCTCCATGGCTAGTTGTATGACGCAAGATCATCAATGGAGAGAAAATCTGTATGACTTCTAAGCAAGTTAACCCTTGCCATAGTGCCAGGACGTAGCCGCCAGGGCTTATCCATCTGCCATAGCATGGCCGAAATTCTCCATGCCAATTTCAACTAGCTCATAGTAGGTAGCATGGGCAGTAGGAAATCTGTATTCTAGGACTTAGCAAGTTAACCCCTGCCATAGTGCCAGGACGTAGCCACGAAGGCTTATCCATCTGCCATAGCATGGCCATAATTCTCCATGCCAATTTCGACTAGCTCATAGTAGGTAGCATAGTTCATAGTAGGTAACATGGGCCAGCAGGACCACTTTTCCATGCGATGAGCCCAAGTGATAAAAGAATGCATCCAAAGCTGTAAAGAAGAATAGAATATATGTCAAGATTAACATAGCAGAACCCTCACAGCCTCTCCCACAAGGTTGTATTTTATATCCGATAAGACTTGGCAGTTGCAACCGCATGAAACTCTAACGACTTCTTGAAAAACTAATTCCATTAAATTAATAATATTTTTTATCAACGAAAAAGGAAAACATGTGTGTCTATGGATGTTACACTTGTAATAACAAGGTGTTACATTTACAATATTTTCTCTTAAAATATAATGTAATACTTTATTTTATTGTTCTTTTTTATTCATAAATTATATGGTTCAAAGAAACCATCTAACATATTTTTGCAAACAATTTATTATCCATGTAATTATTAATATTTTGGATTTTTTTTTCCAAAAATGTTTATATACATATGAATTTGATAGGTTTTTTAACAACAAAAAAGTGTTATATTGAAATAAGGATAAGTTTAAAAATATTTAAAAAAAAAAGGAAAAGATAAAAGATTGGACTTTTCAAACAAAGAAAGGACAAAGTGAAAAAACTGATGACTTAAAATATTTTACAATAATAATGAATTTGTATTAGGAAAATTTACTCCCAAAAATTATCACAAGAATTTTTGGAGCAAATATCTTTTTGTGGTGGCTACTAGAAGTTTTATTTAATTTTCTTCCATTATTGTAGTTCTAAATATGTGGGGTGACCTGATTTATTTATTTTTTCTAGTATTATATATCAATATAAAATATCATGTTTAATAACAAAGTTGTCTTTAGTGAGACTTTTTGGAGTTTCCATCAGGTGAAAGTTTTTGAGGTGAAATCTTGATTTATGTTATTTAATCTGTTTTTTCACTGTATATATGGATTCAAAAAAGTAAAAAACCCCTAGGGCACTTCGATTGTGCAAAGCTACCCATCAAACTTTTGTTTTCAATAAATTCCTGTTGGATTTTAGAGAAATGAGACGAAAAGCCTTCAAAAAGTAGCACAAATTAGTTTAATAACTATTTAAGGTTTATTTTAGTATATTATTTAAATATTTTAAATTGAGATAATAATTTCAAAATTTTAAATAAAATAAATATATATTTTTAATGTTATTAATTTAATAACTATTTAAGGTTTATTTTAGTATATTATTTAAATATTTTAAATTGAGATATTAATTTCAGAATTTCAAATAAAATAAATATATATTTTTAATGTTATTAACTAGATTTACATTCATTTATAAATTTATATTTATTAATTATTTACACTCTTAGATAAAGATTTATGATTATTTACTCTATTAAAAATATTTCTAACAAAATACATAATTTTAAAATTTAATTTCTTTCCAAATTTATTATTGATGATGATGGTGGTGGTGGTGGTTAACGTCCACTCAGACCAATCTTTGGTTTATCGGACCTAAAAAAAAGAGTTACTTAGTTTGATTTAAGATTTTATTCCTATGCTCAAAAAGTTTGGAGAGAAGCCTCCCGAGCTCACTATAATTTTGACATCTTAAAAAGCTAGGAAGGTCAGTATTGCAACAAAGATTTTGAAATTGAGCTCTAATGTGGTTGTACAGGCGGCACTCTAAGAAGAGGCTTCCTAAAATATTATGTTTAATATCTTATTCAATCATATTCATTAATAATATTTTAATGAAAATAGTACTAATTTCTAATACTATATATCAAAATAAAATATTATGTTTAATAATTATTTAAAATTTATTATAGTATATTATTTAAATATTTTAAATTGAAATGTTAATATCAAAATTTTAAATAAAATAAATATATGTTTTTTAATGTTATTAACTATATTTACATTTATTTAAAATTTTATATTTATTAACTATTTACACTTTTAGATAAATATTTATTATTTTTTATTCTATTAAAAATATTTCCAACAAAATAAATAATTTTAAAATTTAATTTTTTTTTCAATTTGATTATTACAATCATATTCATTAATACTAAATTAAACATATCAAAATCAAATTACTACCAATAGTTAAATTACACAATTTCATCTAAATTTTTTTATCCTTATTAAATATCATATTTTAAAAGGCTTGCCAACTTAAATTCAATAAAACAGACTCAAATAAAGACAATTTTGGTTTTGGTCTGCATATAATTGGATGTGGTGGCCAACAGACCTGGTATCCTACGGGCAGGTTGAGGTCACTGTATTTGTTTTCTCTTGTATGACAGTCTGCCCTATATATTTTCGTTAATAGAAAAGTACTACCAAGTTTACAAAAAAATAATTAATCTCCACACCAATTCATAAATGTCAAGCTTCAGCAAGTCCCAAAAAAATACCTTCATCTAGAAATTTCCCTTATGAAAGAAACTTTAGAAGTTTTAAGTTCAGCTGATTCGAGAAGCTACACGTATAATTTGGCATTATGAAAACAAAACATAAAATATTATTATGCAAAATACACTACAAATAAAAATTCAAATATGGTAACATTTACAAAGCCAAATGAGGATATTATAAAATACAATCCACATAAAAATTCAGATAAGGCAACGTTTACAAAAAGCCAAATGCTGATATTTTGTTGATAGATCTGTACATTCTTGACAAAGTGTTGTTTGGAAGAAAAGAGTCCAAATAAAATCCTAAGCATGGAAAAGGATTTCATGAAAATGAGCACCTGTAATCCTACGTTCTGACAAAGTGGAGTATTAAAAGTGGATTTCATAAAAAATGAGGACTACAAAGCCCTGCATTAGAAGTGTAGTATAGGATTTGTGCATCTCTCCCATCCTAAATCTAAGTTTACATTTATGAATCTTACGATTTCATGAAAATGAACACCTGTAATCCTACGTTCTGACAAAGTGGAGTATTAAAAGTGGATTTCATGAAAAATGAGGACTACAAACCGCTGTATTAGAAGTGTAGCATGGGATTTGTGCATCTCTCCCATCCTAAATCCAAGTTTACATCTATGAATCTTTGCCAATTACCAATGTATTATTTTTGAAGTGATTAATAAATAGCAAAATGGCTCTAAATAATACATACCAAAAATCCTTGTTCACTGACTGGTAATCTTATCTATTTACACCAATCATAATACAATTACATAAAAACTATGTTCTACAATCATATAAACTTATTATTTTTTTCCTAATATAAATCCAGTGCTCACCATCAGCAACATTTCTGGCACAACCAACAACATAGTCTCACACAACCAACAATAGCACAGAGCCGACTCACTGCAAATCCATAAAAAAAAAAATCAAAAATCATAACCCTATATACCTATAGAAAAGTGAAAATTTGCAATTGAATTGATACCATCCTTCTCGAAATTCTCTCTCCTCTCTTTTGTTTTTTTTATAGGATCAGATGATTCAGTGTACTGGAGAGGAGGAGCTTGGATGTTATACCCTGATAACCACATCAAACTTTAACGAGCAATAATAATGAAGCGAGTGTTTCAGCAAGTCGGAGTCAAGAAGCCCAAGGAAGGATTAGCCATCGTTAATGGGACCTCTGTCGGAGCTGTCGTGGCTTCCATCCTTCGACGCCAACGTTATCTGCGTTCTTGCAAAAGTTTTGTTGCGAAGTGATGCTGAGGAAACCAGAGTTCACGGACCCATTGATGCGCAGCTTGAAGCACCATCCGGCACAAATGGAATACGTTCGGGATGAACTCGCTGCAGAACTGAAGCAATATTCAAACGATACTGATTTTTTGAAATTAGCTCTGATACAGATTTTTTGAAATTAGCTCTGGACGGAATTATGGGAGGAGTTAATGGAACCATCCCATCACATTAATCGCGTAGAATGCGTCACATCAGTCACCCACCTACCAGTGATTGCCTTCGGCTAACATTATTTTCCAGCCTATACGCCATTAAATATTGGTGAGCATATGTTCACCGTTAAATTTAAATTTGTTTAAATTTAACGGTGACCATATATTGCAAACCAGCATTTAATAGTGTATAGACTATAAAATATAGACTATAAAATATATGTTGTCGTTGCCTTCAAGATCTGACAACATTATGGCCATGGGGTAATCCACTTGAAAAAACTTTGTATTCTCGGTTGACTAACCGCTAGGTTTTCCAACTAACAAGTTAAAATGTGGCGTTTCTAGACTACTCCTTTACCACTAATGGCTACCCAGAGCTACTTGTAAAAGAATCTAATGATTAAATTTCAATACTTTAATTTGAAATATTAGACGCCAAAATAACATTTGAAATTTTCATTCATGTCACCATCGGATGGATGGAATAATGTTCAAATTCAGGATTTGCAATGAATGAATATGGGTAGTCATTAATGGAGAGCGCATCCGCATGAGAGGAGAAAGAAGTATCTACCGAGCTCGTGAAATAATCCAGACGGTAGAAAATTTTTGGAATCTGGTCAACTAAAACTCGAAAAACCATGTGCTTGGAGTGTTTAGAATCTATTTTTGATGCTGGAAATGGATTTAGCACTATCAATAACCCTTAAGGTACTCAAAATATTAAAGTTTAACAACTGTAAACAAGATTTTGGGCAAATCTTTGCCAAATTTTTTGAAAATAATTGTCGGATTCTGGGTAAAAACGTAGCCTTTTTAGACTATGCGGAGGAGAAAGAAGTTGTCTACCAAGCCCGTGATCTACAGCTGAGAGTACGAAATTGTCAAATTAACAAAAGAGACAACAGAGAATGGCAGAGCACAACAGAACTACATACTTCTTTATTGAAAGGAGAAATGTATATTTATACAACTCAGAAACAGTTATGCATAAACTGAATCTAGAAACTGATTGTTAACTAATCTAGAACTACTTCTAAACTAACCGAATGATTAATTCTTTAACACCCCCTCTCAATCTTGAGGGTTACATTATTTTATTCCTAACTTTTGATATTGAAATTCATTCTATATTTCCGAAGTCAGAGAGAAGTCTCTTGACTTTCAACTAGATTTGGTTTTCTTCTTCTTTTCTTCCAAATTCTCTAGCCTCTAAATTGTTTCCTCATATTCGTCTTATTGTATTGTTCAAACTTCAGACTTTTCATTTGCTGGTGCAGGTCTTTTACAATTCCAGGGTATCTAAGCATGTCCTGGACATCTTCAAGAAATGTGGGCTGCTGCCACATACTGTCTTCCATATTATGGTTTTCATGATCAATCTGCTGCAACATAATATTAGAATAATGTTTTATTTCTTCAAAACTCCAATGCATGAAAATTTCATTGACATGTTCATCATGCATGTCATCTTCAACATTCATTTCTACATCTTCTGTGTAGATCTCATCCAGACATGGTGTTGCAAGCCATGTTTCAATAAACTTTAACTCTTCTTCATAATCATTTTGTGTACCTGCACATTGAAAATCAATATCAGAATCCAAAATATTTTCAGAACGACATTGGTTCTGGTCTTTTGGCTCTGCAATGAGATCTTTCTCCTGTTGCGATTCTTTCTCTATTTCTGCCTCTATCTCTGTTTCCCTCTGCTCTGCAGTGAGAACTTTCTGATGTTGCGCTTCCTTCTCTGCCTCTGCATCTTTCTCTGTTTCTTCTTTTACTTTGCAGACTTCTTTCTTTACTTCTGTCTCTGTCTCTTTTCCATTAACCTGTAATGCTACGAACAAATTGTCTTCCACTAACTGCAGTGGGGTTATCTCACCAAATAACATCATGTCAATATCATACTTTTGTTGCATCATCTGCAACCAGTCATCATTAGTCAAAAATTCATTATCAAAGTTAACATCAACCATCAAATTTTCATCAGCAAGTTGCATTGCTGGATTCACCATCTCATCATCAGCAAGCTGTGTTGCTGGAATCAACAAGTCATCATCAGCAAACTGTGTTGCTGGTTTCATCAAACTTTCGTCAGCAAGCTCTATTGCTGGAATCACCAAATCTTCATCAGCAATCCATGTTGCTGGTATCAACAAATCTTTGTCCACTTGTAACTGTGTACAGTGGGGTTCACAAACATCTTCGTGCTCTCTCTCTGCTACTTCTGCACTTTCTTCACATTCTTCATCCACCCGTGACAGAGCACAACGGAACTACATACTTCTTTATTGAAAGGAGAAATGTATATTTATACAACTCAGAAACAGTTATGCATAAACTGAATCTGGAAACTGATTGTTAACTAATCTAGAACTACTTCTAAACTAACCGAATGATTAATTCTTTAACAGAAATACATGCCTGCATACATACGAGAGGTCCGGTTGCCGTGTCTAAGAGGGTAACACTGGACGCTATCAAATCACCACTTGTTTGTCCCAGAGTTACCTTTTTCCCTCGAAAATTCATTGTGAAATTGAATTGAATTTGCAAATCTTGAGGATGATTTCCTTGGGTGTTGAATGCTATTTCTTAGGTGTTTGTTTTTCTGGCGAAAAAAAAGAGTTGTCAATCTAGTCAATAGAATAGCTTGGACAGTAGTTTTTTGTCAGAATTTGATAAAAATAATTCAAAAAATCAGATAGTTGAAATGTTTGAATTGCATTTTTTATAACGAAAATAAATTCAGCGCTATCAAAAATCTTTAAAGCATTCAAAACATTGAAATTTAACAACTGTAAACAATATTCTGATAAATTTTTGACGAAATTTATCAAAATCTTTACCAA
Organism: Pinus albicaulis; assembly: GCA_034641835.2. Taxonomy (NCBI): domain Eukaryota; kingdom Viridiplantae; phylum Streptophyta; class Pinopsida; order Pinales; family Pinaceae; genus Pinus; species Pinus albicaulis. The sequence continues at coordinate 1,470,404,260 of CM076579.1, read as the reverse complement.
ATTTGTGAAATTCTTTACCAAATTTTAAAATATTCTATATAAAAATAAAAAGGAAGAATAAGAATCCAGCCTCTCATTTTGGAGTGACGTGATGGAGGAAGTGGTGTATCTAGATAATCTTTATTTTTAAGTGCTTTATGTGTCAGTGTCCACAACTACATAAGGATGATAGACCTTATTCCGGAAATGTGATAGAAAGATACAAACAAAATCAAATATTCCAAGAAGTTTGAAATCGATATAAGGATTAACACCGCCTTCTTGGTCACGGGCTGCTCTGTTTCTTTGCACGCTACCACAACTTTGAAGATCCTTTTCTCTGCTACGGCCGATTTTTCATTGGAATGCTGAAAACTTTGTTGTTTTACTTCCAAAATGCAGCGACTGAAGGAAAGAAAAAGTGGCATTTCTTGATTCCACGGCACCACGTTTCCAGCGGAAGCACAACTACACCTTCCTCTTGCCTTTCTTGAATATTAAATAAATGTTTTTCACTGTACACCCACAGCAATTTGAGTCGCTCCATTACGTCTTCTTCACGGTTTCTCTTTTTATTTTTTCCGTTTATAAATACTTCACTTCTCCACCCATATCCTACCTCACTGCCTCCGCTCCATTTTGTCAAACACTCCGTTTTAAACGTTTTTGACAGACGCTGCGATTTCAACAACCATGTCCACTCTTTCTTTTGCTTTTCCTATGCTCTTTCTCCTCATGTTTTCCTTCACCCCTGGGACCTACTCTTTTCACAATGATCACCAATCCCTGGTGGCATTCAGGGACCTCATTACCAGCAATCCACTTCATTCCCTCGCAGATTGGACTCCCCCCAATCCCTTCTGCAACTGGACCGGCGTTACCTGCAACCGCCGTCATCCAAACAGAGTGGCATCCCTCAACCTCACTGACATGGATCTGGGCGGTTCCATTTCTCCATCGGTCGCCATTTTATCGTTTCTCCGCACGCTCGATCTTTCAGTGAATGCACTCGCTGGTCGTATCCTGCCTCAATTGGGACGCCTCTTCCGTTTGAGGGAGCTCTGGTTGAACTTCAATGGCTTGGAAGGAAATATTCCAACTCAACTCGGCAGTTGCAGATATTTGACTCTCCTGGTGCTCTCCTTCAACAATCTGACAGGAAATATCCCGAGCCAGTTGGACTCCCTCAGGCAATTGCAAAATCTTTACTAGGAAATATCCCGAGCCAGTTGGGCTCCCTCAGGCAATTGCAAAATCTTTACTTGGGAGAGAACGGCCTGACAGGTACAATTCCCTCTTCCTTGGCAAACCTTTCATCATTGATTGTTTTGAGATTGCAATCGAACATTATCACTGGTCCTATTCCCCAAGAATTCGGTCGCCTCACCCGTATGCAAACACTTCATCTTAACGCAAATAATTTATCGGGTACCATAAAGTCGAATACTTCCTATGGCTTTTAAGCCATTGTAGGATCCTCACATGGGAGAATCTTCAGAAAAGGGGTATGACAGGACCGTCTTATTGTGCGCTTTGCCATGCAGATAATGAAACCACTGAACATCTTCTCAATACTTGTCCGTTGATACAACCGATCTGGAGAGAATTGGAGCTCCTGTTCCGCCAAACGGACAAAAATAATGCTAGTATTGTTGAAACGATTATCAATCGGAGGAAAGGACGATATCACTGTCAAGTAATTAATAGAGCATGGACACTTTCATTAGGCTTCCTCCTATGGAACATCTGGAAAGAAAGAAACCAGCGTATCTTCCAAGATACAGCCCAACCCCTGCAGCACATCTGGCATCGTACTATTGAAAACATCCGTGAAACCATCCTTGTTGAAAGATGGTCTGATGAGGACTGGCAAGCGGTTGGAATAGAAGCCTGTATTTTACATCAACTCAACCTACAACCTCAGATGCTTTATAAAGGATTATGGAAATATAAACCCCCTGAACACACTATTGAGGAACATTGGTCACCTCCACAACCAGGCTTTATTAAACTCAATTATGATGGAGCATCTAAAGGTAACCCGGGTCAAGCTGGAGCAGGTGGGATTTTCCGCAACTCCCAAGGAACAGTTTGCCGATTCTATGCAATTGATTTGGGCCATGCCACAAACAATGAAGTAGAGCTTATGGCGGTAAAGCAGGGCATCCTTATAGCTATCAGAGAAAACTATCACATAATTATTGTGGAAGGAGATTCAGCCATGGTACCTGGAGTTATTCAGAAGTTGCAACAAGGCACCCCTTGGGAGAAAATCACCGAAAGCTGGAGGACAGCAGCTCTTATTGAAGAGGTAAGTCAGTTGCTGAAGCAGATTCAGTATCTAATCCCCAGCCACATCAAAAGAAAAGGCAACGTTGCAGCAGATTTCTTGGCCAATTGGGGATGTCAGAATACAGAGCGTTCCATTGATGCTTGTCCGAGACAAGCAATCTGGGATGTGGAGCTACACTCACTACAACTGATTGTCAACAAAGACCTTCAACCCCCCGATCGGGGTGAACAGCTGGACAATAGGACAATTCGTGGCAGACTCACGGCACGCCACCCTTCCGACAGTTAATAACCATGATGATCCACCGCCAAGTTCTATCAATAGTTGTGGTGATCACTTGTGCGGGTTTAATGATGCAAAGATCCTGTCATGATAGACTGTCAGCGCCCGGGACGGAAGGTTTGTTTAAGGTATGTTTTCGCCCTCCTTCGTCCAAAACGCTCATGCACAGCCTGCTGCATGCAAGAGCTTGGGAGACGAATAGGAGGCGCGACCACCCTCACAATTTCGCAACTACTGTTTGGTATGTATCAACCTCCATCCTCATTTCCATGGATCATATAGTTCATAGAAAAATATGGCTGGATTACTGTTGGATTGTTTGGATTCCTGTTCGGGTGTTTTGGGTTCTTAGGCCTCCAAAAATGCCAGTGCGTCCCTGTTTTCGGGACCCTTCTCCATTCTCTTCTCTCTATTTTAGTAATGCTTTACCCACTTCCGGTCACAGTTTTGTAAAAGCTCTCTTTCAGAAGCGTTACATGGTTTTTATAGGTCTGCCCCTTCTCTACTTTCGAGGCCTCTGTCCGAGTTTCAGCCTATACATTTGGTGGGCAAAGTGGCTTCAAGATATTCTGGGTTTGTATTACCCCTGCCGTCGGGAACCCTCTGTTCATTTCTTTCTTTTTAGCAGCCATGCAAACAACATTACTTGGTGTTTGTTGGCTTTTCACTTTAAAAAGGTTCTGCTGAGTCCTGGGTTTTATTGGGTTTTAGTGGGTTTTAATTCTGCGCCCTCTGCATACGCCAATCTTTCCAACCTGCTCGTCAGTTGCGCTCATTTCTGTTTTCATGCAACCCCTTCGCCTACTCTCTGGCTTACCATTATCCTGCAGGTTATGGTTTCCATTGTCTGTGTTTTCATTTTTCTATACTGTTCATGCTCTGTGCGCAAGGCTTTATGGCGGAATTGCTTTTGGAATTGCTCTCAGTTGCACTTTAAAACTGGAATTACTGAAAACAGAGAGGCCATCTGTACTCTAGTTATTACTCTGGTTACTATTTGCATGTCTGTTCTCCTGAATAGGGACCAAGGCACCATGGGGAAACGTGGTCTGCGTTCTGAAACAGCCAAGGGGAAGCAGGTACAGCAGGAACAGCTACCACAGAAACAAGGAAGGAAAACAAACCAGGAGCACTTGGAAAATCTGGTAGTGAACTACATTCTGGGCAATTCCTCTCCAACCCGAATGCAAATTCGTGGCTGGGAAAGAGATTTGCAGACAGACCCTGAAGACACCGAAGCTGAAGCTGACATTCTAGATTTCATTCACGACCCTGGTAACACCCGAGGTCGCCTCAGTCTATTCAACCAAACCATTCATACATACTGGCTAATGAAATGCCTACTAGCTAAAGCAATCCAAAGTGCACATCCTCCAGAGTTTAAAGTACAGCCAAAGACAGAACACTTCCTTAAATATTTGTTGGAGAAGATTGAAAGTCACCTGCAGCATATCAAACTTACCCAATATCAAGTAACTAATTGCATTCAGAGAATGGACGATAGGATGGAACGTATGGAGAAGTTGCTTCAACAGATGCAACAGGTGGACATGCCGGGATCACATGCCAAGGATCCAGCCCCAATTTCATCTTCTGATGGATAGTTTTCATAGGATCTTGTTTTTTTGGAAGTATGGAAACTTATGTTATGTTATAAGCTAGAACTTATTTTATGTTATCAGCTTGAACATGGTGAAGCAGTAGGACAGCTAGTTAATGCGCTGTATAGGATAAAGAGACAATTTCAATTTTGGCAAGCATTCAAAGCACTTAGACGGCCAACAGACCTGGTTTCCTACGGGCAGGTTGAGGCCAAAGTATAACTATTTTAATGTAGCCTGTCCTGCATTTATAAATAGAAAATAGAAAAGTACCACCTAACTTACAAAAAAAAAAAATTTATCGGGTACCATACCCGCATCTTTGTAAAATAGGTTTAACTTGGAAATGCTCAATTGAGCAGTAAATCAACTTAGTGGAGAGATCCCAAAGTTTATTGGAAATTGTTCTAAGCTAGTAGACCTCGGTTTAAGTTTTAACAAGTTGGTGGGAGTGTGCTGCGAGTTGGGTAGGTTATCTCTCCTCGAAACATTATTTTTGAATCACAATCAATTACTTTATAGTGGCAATGCTACAAATATACTTTTCTTATGTAACTCTTACTAATTGTTCTCATTGGCAAAATTAGTTTTGCATTACAATAAACTAAGTGGGGTTTTGCCATTTGCGATAGGCAAGCTTTCTACCAATTTATACATCATCTTATTATCAAGCAATAAAGTACATGGAAGTATCCCTCCACATATTAGCAATTTTAGCGGAAGTCTAACTTTCCCTAAATTTAAGTGAAAATATTTTAAATGGTAATATTCCACAATTAAGAAAACTTGAAAAATAGAAAGATTGTATTTAAGTAACAATAAATTAGAAGGAAATATCCCTAATGATTTTGAAAACTTATACCACCTTGGTCTCTTGGATCTTGGTGGAAATATTCGGAAAATTTTTAAGGATGGAAATTTCATCTTAAAGTTTAGAAACCTTGGCGAATCTTACTAGTCCCCAAAATGAAAATTTGCAAAATATTTGATGATATTTTTGTAAAAATATTTAGGTTTATAATTTTTTTATATTAGTATATATAAAATTTTGGCGATTTTTAGGGAAAAATAATTTTATCTTTATAAAATTTGGGTGAATCAATTTTCAAAAAAATGGAAATTGGCATTTTTTTTTGGAAAAAACAATGAAAATTAGTCCTACGAATATTCGCCCCCCAAAATTTTCCATGGAAATATTCAAATTCCACTTGCCCTTTAAACAACTAAGAAGGCTCCATCTTCATCACATGAAGTTATCATGAAACCATACCTTACAATTGGAGATTGCCGTAAATTTGGAATTGCTAGACTTGTCTCACAATAGGCTTGCAGAAATATACCACTTGAAATTGCAAAGATTTCTCATATACACAATTCTATATGAATCTATCATCAAATTTATTAGAAGGTTCCTTGCCCATGGAGATTGGTAAAATAGCAATGGCTCGAGCTATAGAAATTTACGTCAGTATTGACTAGGCCAATCCCCCACACTAGGAAGGCACGCAATGAGCTACAATTATTGAACTTATCTCACAATTCCTTCAGGGTCTATTCCGGATCCACTTGGAAATTTACGGAATGCCTGAAACCTAGATCTCTCTTCTAATAACTTATCGGTGTAATACCAATGGTCACTCTCAAGAATTTGAAAATGCTTGAAGGTGAATTTGTCTTTCAATAATTTCACGGGGGGAAATTCCAAAGGAGGGTATTTTGGAAATAGAGGAGCAATTAGCATGTCCTTAATTGGAAATCCTAGCCTTTGTGGATCGCAAGTATTTCAGGCGCTTGCATGTCAAACACCAAGACACCATTTTGCACTTGTGAAAAGAGTAAATCTGCCCGAGTGAGTGGAGTTGCTACTTTTATATTATGTTGTTGCTTTTGGGATTCGTGGAAAAGGAAAGGGTCCCTTTTGGAAAAAGAATATGCCTATGCTGAAAACTTTGATTCCTCACAAGCCATTTTGCAAAAGTTGAAGCACAAAAGGATCTCATATCGAGAGCTTCATATAGCAACTAATGGATTTGTCGAGGCCAACTTGTTGGGGAACGAAATTTTGGTTAGGTTTATAAAGGAATTTTGAGTGATGGCACACTTGTTGTTGTCAAAGTTTTCCGGTTGCTAAGACGAGGCTATAAAATTTTTTTAAAACAAAATGTAGCGTCTTGCAAAAAGGTTAGAGCATCGAAATCTAGTGAAAATCATAACCTCATGTTGCAACATTGATTTCAAAGGATTAGTGTTCGAATTTATGTCTAATGGAAGTACGGAGAAGCATTTGTATCCTAATACAAATGACAACAATGGTGAAGATGCATGTGAATTGGGATAAAAACACGATTGGACATTGTGATAGATGTGGCCCATGCCATTGAATATCTCCATCATGATTTTTTTGTGCAAGTAGTGCATTGTGATTTTAAACCCAATAATGTGCTTATTGATGAAGACATGTCGAGAACTGTATAGCAGAGTTTGGTATTGCAAGATTAATTGAAATTGAAACCTTTATCGGTCACTTACTTCATCACTTGCTTTGAGATCTGTGGGCTATATTGCACTAGGTATGACATTTAGAATATTAAATGTTTACTTGTCATTTCTAAATGTATCATCGACATTTTTGTATGGTCCCGATGAAATGAAATTTTGATGAATGTTATCACTAGATACGGTATGGATTCGGTGAACCTTGATGTCTACCAAAGGAGATATTCTGACTATGGCATTTTGTTGGAAATTCTTGCGAAGCAGCCAACTAATGATACGTTTTCTAGAGACCTCAACTTGCACAAGTGGGTAAATTTGGCCTTTCCAAGTAGAGTAAAAGAAGTAATTGACCACAACACTTCTTAGGGAGGTGGATGGAGATGAATTTTGAAGAAAATAATGTATTCAATTGCATTTTTCTTTGATATGGCTACTTCTGCTTTGTTTGAAAGATTCATCCAATGAACGACCAACTATGAGAGACATAGTATTGGTATTGAAACAAATGATTTAGGGAAAAATGCAATTTAACCACAGGAGATTAAGACAAACCATATCTAATTTTCTTAACAATACGAAATGCAACAAGGAGTGATGCACATGCATCAAATACCCATAGTTCTTCTTCATTTAGTTTACGAAATTGCAATACCCCGAGAAGATTTCAATATTATTGCTATTACTCACACAATGACACTTGTTTTTTAACTTATAATTGTTGAAGTAAATCTCTATTACGATTTATATCTATATGCCATTATTGTCAAAAATAAAAAATACATGCTTTTGCAACACAATATTTATGCGAAGGTGTTATATTGTGAGGTTTTAGTTGCGACATTGTTCAGATTCGTCATTTCAGGACGAGAATGCGAATGGTATCCTTTTTTAATAAAAATCATAATGACCTTAACACATGTTACGGCTCGCGTCTCGAGGGCAACATTACTTGGTAGAAGTATGGGAAAAAATCCTTTCCATTTATGACGAACCTCATGCCCCATTCCTTCGCACATCTAACTCTTCTATACGAGCATTCATGGTGCCCCAATTTTCCACATGGAAATCTTCTCAAAAAGGTGGTGACAAAGGCGGTGACGGGGGAAATACAAAATTACGGTGAAGTTGCACCACCTTCGTGTCCCCGAGCCGGACGTAGTTCGGCGGGCGGTGCATGGTTGTGACAACGATTGAAGTTCTCGGATGGCAATAAACTCAGGGGTACAGCGAGGTTCTCGGAAGCCGGTGAGGCAGAATAGCTACTCGAGGGCCTCGGTGTGGACGGAAGTCGCCAGGGCCTCGGGCGAATGGCCCTTCGTATGTTATCCGTGGCTTGCGCCTCGGCCTCGCTCCTGCGATGGCTCGGCGTCCTTCCAAAAATTGTGAGTGACCCTGACATCCATTCGTGCGGCTCCACTGCTGCCCTTTTGGCCCCGTGAAGGGTTACTACGAAGGAGCATTTGTTTAACTGCTGTGGACACGAGCGGCTTTGGCTGGACATGGGTGAGAAAAGTTCGGATCGAAAAGAGGCTGCAGTCTCCTGTTTGACATCTCTTTCAACGCCTTTGGGCGAATTTTAACTATGCTCCCAATGTCGTCAAACACATTGCTCGCGAGGAGCAGTCCCAACACGAGAGATCCTAGCAGAAGGGGGGTCGCGGGCCGTTGGGGCACGGGGAGCCTCAACGAGAGGAGCTGCAGAGGGAGCATGGCGCTAGTCCGGTGTTGTGTACGGTGCGAGGATGACCCGCCGTGCCTCTACGGTATGTGAGAGAGATTGTAGGCTTTCATGTTTCTTTCATTACTTGGGTTGTTACTTCATTCCATGGCGTCATCTTCCTACATTAAATAGAAGTTGGTCTCTTGTGCTTAGTGCTACGGTAAACATCGAGATAATATTTTGTGTAGAGCTCTCTCTTGTTTATACCTTCTCTCTTTGTAATGTTTATGATTCATGTCTTCTTTATAAATGATTGAACTTTAGAGAGATGATATCCTGGAATTAGGGGTGGATATCCTGGCACTTAGCGATTTTAAAAGCCATAACCTATATTTAAGCTTTTCATGTGTTTTGCGAGTTTATGAAAGTTAAGTATAATGTAAGGATATTTGTGATTACTGGTATGTTTTTGTGTTGCCTTGAAATGCCAAAAAAAATTCTTTAGTTATTTGACCTATTGCTTTTTTTTATTATTGTTGGCAGTATATGACCTATTGTGCTTAGTTATGTGGCGGATTGATAGGGAACGTGAAGGAGAGAAAATTGATCGACTTTCTTGAAAAATATTACGAGCATCTTTGTTGAGATTGGGATAGGTAACATGGAGAGCTTATGAGAATGAATTTGAGTCGGTATGTTGGATGACATTTGCTTCTTACTATTCTCGAAGAAAATTTGCGTCATGGATTTTAGAGGATTCTTGTTCGGATTATATGATTAAGGTTAGTGGTGAAAAAGGTGCTAGTGTTGTAGACATGCGTTAGAGTCTTGGTATAAATGGATATTGGGTCTTTCAAGAGGCTAATGTATATCTCCTTTTTTACTACGGTGAGGAGTGTACGAAATGAGAAAAAGAAATAGTTTCCCATTATTTGCATTCCAGTGATGAACAAAAGTTGTTGGAAATGAGTGTGTTAAAATAATTTCTTTCTATTATCTAAAGTTCCTTGCATTTAGCTTATTGTTGAAATAATTATTTTAATTTGTTTCTTTACTCGATGAAGTACATATATTCCACTACTTCAACTAACATGATTAATAAATCATCATACACACGATTGTAAATAATTTGAGATATTTGTTTTTTTTTGTTTTGGGTTTTTTTTGTTCTTGACTTTGGTTTAAAAAAGTAGAAAATGAACTACTTTCCCGGTCGAGGAGTCAACTTCTAGAGAGGGCATTCGGGGTGCCATGCCTTGCTAACGGATGAAAAGGTACCATGGCATTTTCATTTGATTATTCTTTGTGTTGTTGGGGGATTTTGAATTTTGTTTTTCAAAATAATTCCTTAGTCAAAAAGTTGATTTCTGATTTAAATTTTTGTAAGGTAGATGATCTTTCAAGGATGCATAGGTTTTTTTGTAGGATATGTAAAGGTTTGGAACTTTGCGGCTCAAATTTTCGAACGAGGTAGACACCAATTGGTGGATATTGATTGAAAATATCCCAAATCGGCTACTTTCACAACTTACAATTGAATTCCTGTTAGTGAGAGGATTTTTTTTTTTTTTTTAACACCCCTACTTCAATGCTTTATCATTGAGTACGTTACGATAAGGTTACATCATTAATCAAGCATGCGGAGAGGTGCGGCTGACAATGAAAGGTAATTTTATTTTCAAGTTGTTTCAAGTCTTTAGGTTTTATTGGTTTATGAGTTGTGCCATCTTGGTTAAATTAATTATTAGTTATATGTTTGGCTTGGGAATGTGGCCTCTGTTTCTCTCTTTCTATTCAATAAAATATAGTAGTTTTACCATTCCAACATTTAGGAGTGTTGTTTCATATCTGTATTACTTTGACTTGGCCTTGACAGAAAATAAGGTTGGTGCACAAGAAAGGGTACAATCTTATTTGTAACTTTCTTTATCTACGAGATTCCTTCTACTTGGTAGACTTAATCTCTTTCATTTGAACGCTCACATGATGAAGCTAAATTTATGACCTTTATATATGATTGGGGGTTACTTGGCATATTATTATAATTTGGCAGGATGATGACCAAACATGATATGATGAACATTGCAAAAAGACATTAGCCTTTGTGGAGATTATCCAAATGCACACCTTGTAGTACCCGGTGCATCGGATTCGCTTTGTCAAATGTTACGAAGGCATACTTCCATCCATTGTTGGTAAGCGGTAGAGTGGGCATTATTATTAATTAATTCCACGATCCATATTTACCGATACAGCGACAGCAGAGGCAATCACGGTCCCCTTCTCATCACACATCTTTGTTGTTGTGGCATGTGTTGAGTAGAGAAGAAAAACATCAACAACTTTGTCAACTATAGTGTTAGATATAGCAAGGTAAGCGAACTAAAAATCTATGCGTTGCTCACAAACCGAGGGCCTACGTCCCCAGCACTGAATTGGGTCGTCGGTTATTCATACGCTCCCATTCTTTCAACGTAAATGTGTTACTAACAAGCTAATGGATATCTTCTTCTTTGAAATCGGTTCAATGGAGAATATGCATGGGCGTTAACACAAAGTAGCTCCTTCGGTGTGCCTTTGAACCCTTAGGGGCAAATGCTAGTATATGAATTGAAAGTGGTTTATTTTATTATCCATTCACATTGCCAATATTTTTAATTGTCTCAAATAATTCCACTCTTTGTTTTTCTATAATTGAAAGACTATGATTATTTAAAAAATACATACATGACTTCTAAACACACATTTAAGCTTAATGAATTATATTGGAATTTGATTCTTCTTTAATATTATCTTTAATTGTTAAATTAATTTTTTATTAATGTTTACTATCTTTTTGTAATTATAATTAATGTGAAAATTAAATACTTTGGTAACACTTTATTAACCTCTGAAAAATACATCTGTCATGATTTATTATTATCATCTCTGGAATGTCAATATTGTTATCCACAAAGTAAAAGCCCTTAGCAAAAAAATCATAGGAAATTAATTGTATTATCCTTGTAGCATAAGTGAATGGATTATTCTTATTTTAAGTTTAACTAATTTATTTATGTTGTTAACAATAATTTAAATATTGAAAATTCATTTAAATGATATTGTTTTTAAATATTTATTTTCATATAAATCAAATTAATGATGCATCGATAATAATAAATTTTTTATTTTAAATATATAATTAGTCGATTTAAATTATATATAATTTGTTTAAATTTTTAACAAAATTTTAAAAGTTGAATTTTCATTTTAAATATGATTTTTGAATTTTCTCATAAACAGTTAATCGATTACTAATTGAACTTGATGTTGTACTATGTATTCTTTAAGCATAAAAAACATGAAAATCAATATTATGGAAATTATGACTAATTACAGTTTTTAGTAATTTTGATTTTTTTAGCTATATTATAACTATATTATATCTATAAATTTTCTATCTTCATACATTTTTGCACACATGTTTAAGAGATGTCCTTAAGCATAAGCCCTGGTTGTTTTAAAGGACTCTTATTGGACATGTAGATATTTATTTCTTGTAGTAAAGGTTCTTATATCATAGTCAACACTTCGAGTTTGATAGTTAATCTTATTGATAGAAAACAATAGAATCACAAGAGATTGAGGTTTTTTTTTCTGTCTTTGCTATTGATAAAGTCTTGCAGAGTGATGAAATCTAAGGTTCTATTTTTAAGTTGGCCTTTCCTAGCTTCAAGTGGATAGAGATTTGTTAAATATTGTATAAATATGTTATTATTTCAAAATGAAAAATCACATAGACTTAATTTCTCCAATTTCTAAGTAGCATGTTCATCGATATGCGATTGAATTTATCTTAAAACACATTTTTAGGCTCTATTCTAAATTGAATTAAGAAATTTATAGTCTTATGGCTTAGATCTCACCTCGACTCCCCTATTAGCCAAAATTCCAATTTCTGCGGAAATTTGGAAATGCTTGATATTTGAATTTTTCTTTGAATAATATCATGGAGGAGAAATTCCAAAGGTTTTTTTTACCAAATAAGACAACTACGTGTCTGACGAAATTCTAGCCATTTCAGACCACAAAGATTTCCAGTACTATCTCCCAGATAGCAATAGATCATTTATTATATGTGAAGGAGTATTATTGCTAATGGGTGGACCCTTTATTTTTTATATTGTCCAAGGTTAGAGTAGAAAAGGATCATATATCAAGGGATTCACATAGAAGCTAATGGATTTACCAAGGCCAATTTGTTCGCAATGAGGAATTTTGTAATTGATAAGGGAACTTTGATTGATGACACACTTGTTGCTATGAAATTTTTGCGATTCTGAAAAGACAAGGTCGAAAATAAATTTAGAAAAATGTAATGTTCTATAAAGGTTCAAAAATTATTTTGGTGAGAATAATAACTTCATGTTCTAGCTCTATTTTATTATTGTTCTAATTTATATACAACGGAAGCTTGAAGAAGCATTTGTATCCTAATAGAGGTGACAAAAATGGTGAAGATATATAGCCAATTAGCATTGAAAACACAAGTAGACATTGCCATAGATGTGACCCATGCATGGAATATTTTCATTATAGTTCTTTTGGTGAAGTAGTGCATTTTATTTAATACTCAATAGCATGCTTTTGGATGAAGACGTGATAGGAAATATAATGGATTTTGGTATTGTAAAATTAATTGATACAACTCCTACTAACTCACTTTAACACTTGCTTTCAAGAGATCATATGATTAATTATCCCAAGTATGACATTTTAGAACATTAATTTTATTTTTTGTTTTGCATCAAAATATTGTACACATTAGCGGGCCCAAGAATTTGATGAGGATTGATTTCACTACGGAGTATGGATTAAGTGAAACGATGGCTACCAAAGTAGATATTTATAGCTATGCCATTTTTTATTGGAAATTATTATGACAACCAAATATTGAAATGTATTTTGGTAGCTAACCTTGCTCAAGTGAGTCTGAGTGAGTGTTTCCAAACATAGTGAACGAAGTATTTCCGTAAGTATTTTTAGTAGGTGGATGAAGATGAAATTGGAGAAAAAATGTGCATAATTACTTTCTTTTCTCTGAGTTAGTTTGCTTGCTAAAAATATTCACACAATGAATGAATAAGAATGAAAGATGTGTAATGGTATTGGAGAGCCTTATAAATGGTTTGGAGGAAAGAAATGCGTCTAGGACTTATACACATATTTTAACTTAATGAATGGATTATATGAATTAAATTAGAGTTTGATTACTTTTTAAAATTATTTTTTAAATTGTTCATCTAAACTTTTATTAGTGTTTATTATCTATTTATAATTAATATTATTGTGAAAATTAAATTCTTTAGTGACATTTTATTAACTTCACGATGAACACTTTACATCTTGATGTGATTTATTATTATCATCCATGATGTGAATATTGATATCCATAAAATAAGAGCTCCTCGAAACAAAAATCATACGAAACTAATTGTATTATATTTAGATTACAACGGAATGGATTATTATTTTAACTATAACTAATTTTTTTATGTTTTTACCAATAGTTTAAATGTTGAAATCCCATTTAAATGCGATTTTTTTTTTAAATTTTCATATAAAATAAATTGATGGAACATCGACAACAATTCTAGTATATTTAAGTGTAGTCTTGATTTTAATTATTTTCCTTGCACAGAGACTTGCTTACTATTATAGTTTTGTTCTCTTTTTTTAAGTAACGAAGCCATATTGAGGGTAAATATTTTGGTATAACCTAGCCATTGTGGATTAATTGGTTTCCAACAAGTTTTCTTTTGGATACGGTGTGACCCTAGTCGATGAGGTGCAATTGATTACATTTTTTTGTTATTTACTTTTTAGTTGGTACATGCGTGGAACGGTACTGATGATGTTTCAAGTGGAAAAGTATAGAAAGGGTTTGTTGATAATTGGTTTATTTTTTTACCAAATTTTTTCCTTGATTTGGTTTTTATTTTTAAGATTGGTTTTATTTTTCTTTCTCTTTTAAATATTTATCTTAGACATTTTCGGATCTTTAGTTTGGGATATCTTACAATTTCAGAAAATAGAATTGAGTGTGAAATTTTTGTTATACAAGTCTATGAATTTGATAAATTACAACATAAGTACCACACTTTAGTTTTCAAGGCCTGAGTGAGGACTTGAAGTAATGTAGGAACTAAAAAGCACGAAGAGAGTGAGGGTTAGTTAGCACATGAATATTTTGAAGACTGTGTGGATTTATTTAAGAATTTTTTGGGATTGTTTGATTGAGGCTGTGTTCTTTTCGAGTTTCTTGAACATTTATTTGGCTTGAAGACTTAGTTTTCTTGATGAGTTGAAGAAGACGCCGATGCCTAAATTGAACAATGCATTTTCTTTGATAAGTTGTCATAACGTTAATAGGGCTGATGGAGTTTTACATGCCAGTCTCGAGAACTTAGAAGATTGATAACATTGGTTTGGAGAGAGGAGTAACTTTTGAATAGTTTATGGAGTCTCTTAGCATTACTAGTGTTGCATATGGAAGCTTACAAGCCTTGGATTGACAAATAAGTGTTGATGTGTATATATGAACAATATTAACACCCATAATTTTAACGTTGTTGTCGAGGAGGCACTTAGAGATTTTGGTAATTTTTTATTAAATTCTTTGTCGACGGTAGAGGTGAGTTGTTATTTGTTATTTTTTTTCGGTATGTGTGCTTCTATTGTTGCTCTTTTAGGAAGGTAAGTTGTTGCTAGAGATAGTGAATTGTATTGTTGAAGAGGGATTTTATTAATTATATGTTTAGAATAAGCACATAACATTGATTTGATCGGATTTTTATAGACCAGCAGTAGTTTCACATCTCATTTGGTTTTCTAATTTTGTTTTTTTCCATTTCAATATGAATGACTAAGAGGGGTAGGGGTCCTAAGCCTAGGAAAGGTAAAGGTAGGATTGTGATGAAAAGAGATCTTGGGGTATTGCCAAAATCCCCTTTCATGTAGAAATTTCGATCCGATACACCGTGGGTTATGGGCCCACTAAGAGTTGTCGAAAAGCGTTCTAGGCTTTAAGCCTCTTAAAATTATGTGATGGATCTACATTAGAATCAAGTCATCCCTTTATCATTTAAATCGGTGTGGAATACCTTGCTTTTATAATGATTCCATATATATGACCTGACTAGATGCGGTTGATCTAACGGTTCGGATCAATTTCGCAAATCGTCGATCTCCGATGTGCTCAACCATCGGCGACTTCAATAGTTCGACGCGATATATTTTACCGACCTCGATGCGATAAAAAGGCGGGCGTGCGCAAATCACAATGCGCGATGGTTGAACAACGCCCCCGCCATCGCGTCGCGATATCTTGGGACCCGATCTCACATCAAACAAGTTTATAACATTTCATGTCGGGTTCATTGTTATGTGATGCGATATGGAATGCCTCTCCCGTCCAGATGCGATGTTACACGGACCCGATAACTCATACAATCCCAATTTGATATGTTTTTAAATCCGCTCGAAGGTTCCACGAAATATTGCGCAACGATTCTTGTATTAACGAGATTTTGCAGCACGGACTTAGCTAAGCGAGGGTTTACATTAATCACGGGAATAAAAACACGAGATCCATGACCACTTCAATCGATTACAAAGAAAAACAAATGCATCAATCCTCACGAACTCATATATAATAGTTAAACGATATTTTAGATTGCCATCGATATTTTAAGTGATCGATGGTGATGTCCGGCTCCCAACATAGTATTTAACTCATTTATAAAATACTCACACGGGCGTACACAATTGACGGAACATGCTTTTATATATTATACGAACGATTTACATTCTAAGGCATTTCAGCCTTAAGTAAACTAAACTTTAGTTTACATTAGCTCACTCGGTTTCCTCACAAATGTCTGTCTTATCACTCTATATTACGCTCTCTATCTCTGTCTCATATATATATATATATATATATATATATATATATATAAGAAGTGTTAGATCGGAAGAATCGATCGAGATCCTCTCCTTATTTTTCTCCAACAAATCCCTCCATAATCATTACGCCCAGCGAATATGATAGTAAGTCTCCTTGATAGACATATCCATCTTATCCACTTTAAATGTTTTAAAGCGATTTTCCCTATTTCTCCCTTCGTTCGGCTTAGTCCATGTCCTCCTCGCTCCACTTTGGATTCTTCTTTGATTAAGGGGGGTTAGATGCTCTGCATCAGATTGATGATTTGGAAATCTTAATTTCACCTAGTGGGCATATTGCATATAACATATCTATGAATATATAAATAAATGAAGTTGGTACCTTACATCATGATGATGGAAACAATGCTTCGAGAGTATCTCAATCGATTACTTGATGAAGAAGGCGGAATTTTATAGTTGGGAAATCAGATTAAGAACACAATCAACCTTCACATATTATAAAAAAACAATTTTCTTGGAGGCGAAGATGGCATAATACGAGGATATGTATGGTGATGGTGTTGGAGAAAACAATGTGAAAATGATCAGCAAGAACTTACCTTTGGGTTTTCAATTTTGGACCCAGGTACAATCATGCAAATGAAGAATATTCCACCATTGGTAATCCCTCACATTTGTAGTGAGGTACATGAATACCCAGATGCTTTTCTTTTTGAATTTTATATACTGGCAGAAGTTATGACTATTGTTTGGATGCCCATAAGTTAAGGTTGTTCCTTTGCTACTCTTAAAGACTAGGCCTTGTGATGGTTTATGGGGATGAAAACACTACACACACAGGGGAACATATGAAAATGATTTTCTAGGTAGATATTAAAAGAATTATGGACACTAAGTGAAATGTAGGATGAATTTGTTACAATAACATGATGAAGAAGATGAAAGCTTAAAATATTATCTCGAAGAGTTCCTTTACGATCTCCAAATATCCAAGAATAAATTAGATAATAGTACTATCATAATGTTATAATTTGATGTGTGGGATTTTGGATGAATAAATGAACACTTCAAATTTATTAAGGCGGGAAAGATGTTTTAAACTAATGTTTGATTATATTTATGAGTTATGTAGAAATATTCACGCAATCAATCCAAATCCGGTAAGGGAATAAGAAGAAATTATCTTAGAAATAGTAAATACGGATACGAAGTGATTCTAGAATAATTGAACTTGAACATAGAATAAATGATATGAAAACTTAAATATTAAACGAACTTAGTATGCAATAATATACTTCTAGAATGCAAAGAAAATTAACGGAAAGGAAGAAGGTGCATTGTCTATTTTTTTGTCCAAAGTGTAGGAAAAAAAACATCCATTGAGTGAGTGTCGTATAAGTGTTCATGTTGTTAAATGTTGTGTTATTTGTGCGAGGTAAACATCCAGCAGAGGAGTATCTTTACATACTTGGCTTTGAGTCGATATGTCATCTTGGCCGAAGATCTAACCCAACCCTGCGACATAAATTTAGAAATTAAACAACAAAGCTAATTCTTATATATATATATATATATATATATATATATATATATATATATATATATATATATATTGTTTGGATAATAACTTCGGACATATAGCGTATTTCCCTACAACATTGCTTTGGAACACAATATTTTCTCTCTACATCATTAAAATCACGGAAGTAACATCCAATCTCGGTTATAACATTTCACAAATACAATTACTAATTTGTCATAACGGCATGTCACATGCTAAATTTGAATTACCGATTGATTTCACGAGTATACTCTAGTTTTCAAGTACTCTGTAAGGAAAACAAGATTACTAAAGAATTATCTATTGTTTCTTTCTTTCCCTCTACGGAATTAGCCATACATTCACAAGAATATTTTACATAAATAGTTTCCAATAGTAATATATAGTTTGTAGAATGTTTCTACCAATGTAAACAAAAATACTTATATGTTCGAATTAGCTAGGTTTTCACAATCACTAGGGAAAGGAGAAATTCTCCTCCCAACCATTGAGCACGATATTCCACTAGATCTCCCCAGGGCCAATTTCCCTTCATGGTAGTCTTCCTTAGGCAGAGACCACACGAGTACAGAGAAACTCCTTTGGTCCAACCAACTCAAGAATTTCTTTCCCAAAACTTTCCTGAGACTCACGGGTTTGTACAAAGATTCGTTAGCCCATAACCATTCTAAGAATTTCTCCATGGAAGCGTTGACTTTGCCTAAATAGCATCCTATTGCAGAGATAATAAGTTCTCTTCTTCTCTTTATTTATTTCCTCGGGTATTTTTCCTCTCATACCCTCATGGATTTATTTTCCCAATAGGGATATTTATCCCTAGGGAGAGGAGTAATTGTCCCTTATTTGTATGATAGGTAAATCCTCATTTAGCATTTTCAACTTGACCATAACTAATATTGTTAATTTGATAAAGTAAAAAATAAATATCCATTTCTAACATTATAGTAGGCCTTCTGACACTGAAAGTTTTCAGTGTTGTTTTTAGTAAAAGTAAATAAAAAAATATTTACTTTTCTGCATGGGGTTTTACAATGTTTACTCTCTTGAGTCGAGTGAGGTTTTCCTCAATAGGTGCCTTGGCACATATTTCCAAGAGAGATTAGTGGTCCATGAAAAGACAATAAATGCCATAGTATAGTCACGAAATTATTAACAAAATATGCTCCTCCATTTGGAGGTATCATGAAAAAAGATACATCTAGTTAAATTGTTGACTCAAAATTCACTCACAACTTTGAAAGGAATTGTTTCTAAAGTAGGAACCTCATTAACTCTGATATCTCCTTACCATCCAGTGAAAAATGGACAAAAGTGGTAAACAAATGCCTTGAAGGATATTTGAAGAACTTTGTGAATAGTAGTGAATTGCGGTGACATAAATGGTTACACCTAGCATAATGGTGACACAACACTACCTATCACAGTTAAACAAAAAGGAATCATTTAACACTATGTGAATAACTAACATTGTCAATTAAAAAAATTTGTTTGTCGATTTCAAAGTTCCTAATGTAAAAATAAATACAATCACCCATTGGTGAGATCCTTGGAATCCTAAAAGAATAATCTTGAATGAGAAAGTAATGAGATTCAAGAAAGTATTCTACACTAATGAAAAATAATTTATCTTAGAATGTGTTGCTTATGATCATGTTAGGTCTCAATAACACAATATTTCTAATAACATTGATTTTTAATTATTATTAATTTTGAAAATTATAGAGAGAGCTACACAAAATTCTCTCTAAACTTATTAATCATAAACAAAAAATGTTGTCCTAGGGGTAGCTCAATTTTTTATCAAAAATGTGTCTGAAATATGTGAAAACTAAGAGATCCACAGAGTTTCAAACCCCTTGTTTGTGACCTGGTTTATGGAGGGAGCCAGGCCATATAACCCTAGATGTTTTACAAGTAATGAAGTTTACTAGTAATTACATTTTAAGTGGGCTCTGGGTTCATACAGGATACAACAAAAAAACTTTATAAACACAAAATATTAAATAAATCACTTTTTTTTTTAAATCATTAATTCAAAATCAATATAAAATAAATAATTATTATTTACATCATTAATATATATATATATATATATATATATATATATATATATAATAACATGGAATAAAAATAAATTAATGTAAATTTTATTTATATATATATTTTTAATTTACAAGATAATTAAATCTCTAAAAATATATTTAATTTCTTTATATTTAATATACATGACATTAAAACAAGTGAAGTAGCTAGGTAAATGCCGCTTGGTTTTAATATAGCTATAAATTGGGTACGGATTGTTGAGAGGTTGTGAGTTGATTTGTTAAATTCTTCACTAAAAAAAAAAAGATATCAAAGTGAAAATGTTGTGCTAAAGTGGTGCTTTATTTCATTGGCATTTTTTTGTTCAAATTGATATGGAAAAACTTAGTTTCAAGTGAATGAGATGTTAACTCAAAGAAAATATTTTCAAAGACACACAAGTAATGAAAGGAAAGTGGATCAATGTACTAAAATTTAAGACATTTAATATTTAATTTAGTTTAAATATAACTAAATTAAAAGATATCACTGAAACCTTAATGAAAAAATAAGGTTAAAATTTAAACACACTTATAATAATATCAATAGTAGTTCAACAACCATAATTCATAGCACCTATAAGTAATGATTACGAAAGTTCTAGATTGATTTTAAGGTGGTAGATAATGGTTAAATGCAAAAAATCCAACTAAAAATGGATATTGAGAAGGAAAAATAGGTAATGACTTTGACTGAAAAGGAATCTAACTTCATGTACTCTATAGATCAACTAAGAAAGTTTTTTTACTCTCTGACAAATTTGGATAAAGATATGTCAACTCTATGTGTCTCAAGTGAATACTCTTGCGTTTCTCTTGCTCCTTTTAGTCCCATTTCCTCATAAATTTATTTTCCTTATGAATAAGTTGTCTGTTTCATGAAGATAAGATCAATTATCTAATAGCCAACAAGACAATACAAACAATACTACTAGTTTTGCCATATTTAAGGCATATTTTTGTTCTTACCATGGAAATTCTAATAAATATATGTACAAAACATCGTAACATGGGGTGGGTGGTGATAAAAATTCGAGGTAATAAACTTCCACACCGAGCCATTAAAGTTTCCCTAATATTTATTTCATTTCACCCTACCCACAAAATTTGTTGAATGTGAGCTCTAAAGGAATATAAATTCATGTACTTGATAATCTAAGACTTTTTTGTTGAATCCTAAGAAAAGTTGGATAAAAAGGCACTTATGTTTTTTCTTCCCCATGCAACTATTGTGTGTTGAAAGGAAATCCACTTTGTTGCTCTTGCTATTTTTGTTCATTTCCTCAAAAAATTGTTTTACCCTTGATGAATAAGTTGTGTGTCATGAAAAGAAGATCAATTATGTGATAACTAACAACACAATGAATGATATTGCTAGATTTTCCATATTTATACCATAGTTTTGTTTACCATAGCATTTATGATGCATGTATACTTAAGAAAACATCATAACAAAGTTCGAGGTAATAAACTTTCATCAAAGCTGACCCAAAGTTTCTATAGTAATAGGTTATTCACGTAAGCATAAAAAGTATAATTGTTGTAGAGGATAGATTGGAAAGCAAGCATGAAGAATAAAAATGAAGTCTAGCATTTATATAAAAATTCAAATTCTTACCAATTAAAAAACTCCAAATATGGATGAAAATATAAACTCAACCCAAAAAGTTCAAACCATACCCTTTGAGAAAAAGAGACAACTTAACTCAAGAGCTCGATACCTTTGTGTAGCAACATAACCACGTAAACCACAAAGGTTGTAATTTCAAACACGGCTATCGCATTGCCTCAAATCAAGCATTAAATTCAAACAAGTCGAGTCTAAACTAAAATTCTTAACAAAAAATTATTCGATTATGAATTATCAATAAAAAAATAAGTGTACAAGGCCATATAATCAAAAAGATTGTTGTGGGAGTTTCCATTGAAGGTAACATTTAATAAGCTCAAGTCACCAATTGTGAGCCTACAATCGACATTGGTGCTCAATATGCGACATGATTTTCAACATCAAACATGCATCGACATGTGATCAAATCCTATGTGAACCCCACACACTATAAAATATATATTTTGGGACAATAAATAAATGTTAAGACCGTGTAAGAAAATATTCAATGGTAAAGGGCATTGGTTTATCCATTATGAAAAAATGGAAATTCTACAATAGAGTCAAAGTGAACTTGTATACAAAATCCACGACACATGCAAAAGTTCATGACTATGGAGTGCGCATGGCTTTGTGCCACTATAGTGAACCTTGTACCATAGGAGGAACTTTACAAGCTCTGGTGTCCTTTCTCATGCGGGAAACAAAAGAGCAACAATAACATTATTACCTAAGAGAGAATATATATATATATGCTTGAAGAAGTTCATACAAGGATAGATGATGATGTTAGAGTACCAGAATCATCGTCGACCTTTATAATCTATTGTAGGTTTGACTCTATAAATTCAAATACCACATAAATGTGCTTTGAATTCTCTTCGTGATGGAGGTAGCATTCTCTTAGTGATAGCATAATATGCTTGATTTATCGATGTGAGGATGTGGTAGAATGATATGTTTGATTTCTACAACAATATGATATTACAAATGTCAAAATATTGGTTATTCTCTTAAGTGTGACGCTGTGGTTATCCTCTTAAGTGTGACTTTCAAAATAAAATAAAATAAAATAAAATAAAATAAAAAAAAAAAAAAAAAAAAAAAAAAAAAAAAAAAATTTGTCAAAAAATAAAATCGCCATACTTCGTTCATTTATCGGCCGTGTTCTTTCAT